>JAGVVM010010321.1:0-10076 GCA_019149425.1 Psidium friedrichsthalianum | reverse complement strand
GTAACGCCTTCTAGCCCTCAAAACAACAAAAGAACCCCCCCCCCCCCACAACCGACACCCGCCCACCCCACCCCACCCCCCCCCCCCCCCCCTCCCCACCCCACCCCCCCCCCCCCCCCACACACACACACACAGACACACACACACAAATCAAGACAAAATAATAAAATAAATAAAAGTCAAAATTATTAAAATACTTATTAAAAATGTTCATGTAAGTGTTGGTTGCGCTAACCACACCGCATACGATAGTCGGCGTCTACATCAGCAATTTACTATCAAAATTGGCTAGATGAACTTAATTGACAAATCTAAAAAAATTTAGCACTCAATGATATAATTAAAAAGTTTAAGATTGAATTGGCACAAATACAATAGATATATAACTTTTTCCGGTACTTTTCCTCATATTTTGTGAAGCTGGGGACGCTTGCACTTGGGACTTTTAAGTTTTAATAGGAAGTACTAACTACTCCGCGTAATGAGTACACTTACCTACGAAATATGATTGCACGTTCACATCTAACAAATAGTCGGCATGCTACGTGGGCAGATCAAATTCCGTTTATGTGGCATATCAACTCGTTACGCATTAGAAAATTGCACCCTTTCAGCTTAAATTTGGTGAAAGTAACACCAAAGATGATGGCAACTATTATGGTAGCTTCACTTCAAGTTCACACTCGCAATCAGCCGTCGTAATAATTGCGCAAGTATTGCACAAAATTTACACACACACATATTATATTATATTATATTATATTATATTATATTAACTTTCTAGAAGTAAGTGGGTGATGAATGTTGTGAATATGTGGGAGTTTGGCTGATTCATTCAGATCTCCCGTTTGGTGCCCGATAACAACTTGATGGCTGCCTTTGACTGAACGAGTTTGATTTAGGGTTTAGAAATTAATCATGTCAAACGAACTTACTCAATTAACACGTGAAGAAAAAAAAAAGGTTTTGTTGGAGAACATAAGCACACGAGTATAATTCAGGTCAAGAAATTCCCATCCGGTTCACACCCACATATTGCACCAAATGCCGAACCGACAGATGGTACGAGAAATTGATTTTTGAAAAGTTGGATCTTCTCCGACTAAATTCACTTGCAATATGAAACCAAATACTTGTCTTCTTGATGGTACAAACCTTAGTGAGTTAGAAAGGTAGAAACTTTAATGAGGTCATGATTCAAAGTCGTTACCCCTCCACTCCATTTATGGAACCGTATTCGGCGGACCGCAAAGCAAATTGATAATGGTGCTGGCTCTCTCCTGATCAAACCCTTTTGGTTGAAGAAAATGGAAACGTTTGAGGGTCGATTCAAAGCTTCAAGATCATTTGCGGTGCTAGTACGGAGGAGTTAGCCAGTTTATCGACCCTACAACAAAGGCCCCGGACACCTCCCACCGGAATTTGGCGTGGGTGAGGGGACGACGACTTTAATTTACACGTACTTTACTGTCGACTTAAATGTATTTATGAATGGGTCTCTTATTATTTTCTTGTTATTAACTAGGTCTATGATCACAAAGGAGAGTCTGTGGCTTTTCTCCAAACACGTGATGGTCCAAATGCAAGGTTCCAAGAGACACTTGTCCCTAATCACATTGACTTCTGCTAAAATTCCCACATTTCAAATTTGCATGCTCTTGCACTTCCAATTCACCCACAAAAGACCCCAATCTTGACAAGTTACATGGTTGGACAAAGCTTAAAACAACCCCCAAATTCAACCCTCCTCTCTACTCCACTCCCAACAAAAGTAAAACCGTTTGACTCAACCAATTCCTCCTTTTTGGTGGTTCAACCCACTCCATAATTGCCCCCCTCAAATTCACTTCAAAATCAAAATCAAACACTTAAAACTCCAAAATCTCTTCTCTTACCAAAGAAGAAGCAAAGTCCACTTGCCAACAATCAAATGAATCCAAGTTGGGTGGATTATCCATCCAAGCTAACCCCTATCCAATCCCAAACCTCCCCCCACCTATACTAATAATCTCTCCAACAATCCCTCTAAATTTACCTTAAAGCCCTCGCACGTACAAGCTGGCCGGAACCAGTCAAATTTCGACACGTGGTCAGGCCTCACGTCGAAGGGATCGTCAACCCCCACAAAGCAAACTCCACACAACTGACTGACCTTCAAAAATTTCCCACCTTTTCCTCTTTCTCCTTTCGATTCCCCCTATATAAAGCCATTGCTCACCAAGCAAACACTTCATTGCACACCCAACGCACACACATTACCCAACCGAAGCGGAGGAGCGCTAGCAAAAAGCTCGCTCCTTTAAGGCTCTCTCGCAGCGAATGGACTGGACCAGGGGCCGCGCCGTCGGCCGCGGGGCCTCCGCCACCGTGTCGCTCGCGACCTGCCGTCGCTCCGGCGACATCTTCGCCGTGAAGTCGGCCGAGCTGGTTTGGTCCAATTTCCTGCAAAGGGAGCAGCAAACTCTGGCCTCTCTGAGCTCTCCAAGGATAGTCAGCTACAGGGGATGCGAAATTACGAATGAAGACGGCAGGATCATGTTCAATATGTTCATGGAGTATTTGCCGAGTGGAAGCCTAGCCGATCAGATCAGAAGCCGGGGAGGGGAGCTGGAGGAATCGGCGATCCGCGTCTACACGCGCCAAATTCTGGAGGGACTGGACTACTTGCACTCTCGGGGCATCGCGCATTGCGACGTCAAGAGCTCCAACGTCCTGATCGGGGACGACGGCGGCGCGAAGATCGCCGACTTCGGGTGCGCGAAGCGGGTCGGGGACGCGGAGATCGGCGGCACGCCGATGTTCATGGCTCCGGAGGCGGCGCGGGGGGAGGAGCAGGGGCTCGCCGGCGACGCGTGGGCGGTCGGGTGCACGGTCGTGGAGATGGCCACCGGGAAGTCCCCGTGGCAGAGCGGGGCCGCCTCCGACCCGGTGTCGGTGCTCTACAGGATCGCGTGCTCCGGGGAGTCACCGGCGATCCCGGGTTGCCTCTCCGCGGAAGGAAGGGATTTCGTGAGCAAGTGTCTAAGGAGAGACCCCAGAGAGAGGTGGACGGTGGGTCAACTTCTGGAGCACCCATTCCTCGAGGACCACAAATTGGGCTCGAGCCAAGCCGAACAAACCAAAACGAAGTCGCCCACGAGTATTCTTGATCAGGAATTCTGGAACGCGATGGACGAGACGGAGTCGTCAGAAGCCGGCACGACAGGAGACGGGGTCGAATCGGCCCTCGACAGGATCAGAACGCTGTCGTTTCGTGAGGGACGACCCGATGGGCGGTGCGGCGAATGCGTCGACGAGGTTTGGATCACCGTCAGATTGGGGAGAGAGAAGGTGAGATGGTGGAGGAATTCGGGACAGTTGGTGGGTCAGTCATGGGTTGTGCTTCTTCATCTTCTTGGTGTACTTCGCGGGTCAGAGCCGAGATGGACGCAAGTGCTGTCGGTGATGAGAGGTGGGCGGGTCTTCCGGGTGGCAATGCGGGTCGTGGAATTCGTGGAAATTCGTGTGGTTGGGGGGGGAGAGGATTGCGTTGTAATTAGTAGTCCTCTCGATTTCGAGAGGCACAAAAGCAAATTTCCCGAGTTGATGTCGAGATTTTCATGAACATTTTTATCTCTCTTAAAGATCCCTCATTTTGTTTCTGGCGGATCCCCCACTGAAATGTTGAATGCCGAATCGATCCCGGTTCAAGATGCTGAGCCGGAAGCAGTTAACCGCGAGACCCGCAAAACATATTTTAAACGTAACATAAACCTCAAAGCCAATGTCGACTCGAATAAATTCAGATCGACTCTCGTTTCTGCATGAGCTCACCCTTACTCCCGGTGCTCATCTCGATTTTTTGAAATCGGATGGTGTTTGTAAGGATGACGGGTCGAGTCGCCAGACGTCGAAACGTTTTTTTGACTATGCTAGTGATAGTCTGCGTCCGTGAACAAGCTCCGTGGGCGGGCCGGGTCCAACAATTGGCTGTTTTCACTTATGCTGGTGTGGCTCGCCACGAGGTCAATTTGGTAATTCGGTGGGTCTCAAAATGTCAGCCAAGCTTTATTGCTCCCTCCATAAAAAATATTAATGAATTGTCACCTTTTGCCTTATGGCCTAGCGTAGGCTAATTGCTAGCTGTAGGTTGGTGGAAAGGTTGGACAATATGTGTCCAACCACATACTGCTGCCTCAATTTGGCAGCCTCCAAAATTAATTCATGTTCTGAGAAAGTGAACCGGTCGGTTCGGGTCCAAGTCAAACGGGTCCGAGTCGTAAATTCAATTATTCTAACTGGGTCGGCATGTGTACACTCAAATTTGCACTTGATCTCCGTCGATCGGCATGCTTCGACGCACAAGCGCTACAAGCAAACCGGGTTCGCCCACCGATTCCCGGACTAATTTGCTCGATAGAAGAAATGAAGGAAGCTCGAAAATACTCGGTGATTTCGTACGTTGCGTGTACTCCAGACTTCAATTTTTAGTCTATGGAAAGTACGGGGGTATGGGAGGAAACTATGAGTGAGACCACTCGTATTTTTCGGGTGAACAAGGAACTCAGTAGCAATGCATGATAAGCCCACAGCAGTACTTCACAATTAACATGTCCAAGGGCTTGACTAGTTGGCCTGGCCCAATTCGACCCGAATGTACCGTTCACAACTTTTTCTTGTCAAAAGCCGAAGAAAGGAAGAAAGAAAGATAGCAAGCTGTTGTATACAATAGATTCTTCAGCGTATGTTTTTTTTTTTTTTATCGAGACGAATTTTATTTTCTTTGAACGAACCGGAGAGGCGGACTAGATCGTTGCAGGAAAAAAAAAATCAGCCAATCTAAAATATATCCAATATTCTGTATAAACTGAAGATTCCCGACGTATGTTCCGATCTATTGCGTTGAGTGATAAAGCTCGTGTGAGAGAGACGGATTATGATAATTTGGATCGTTTTTGTTTGGAAGGCGAAACTTTCCAATTCCAAAATAAGAATTTGCGTGAAATTTCTCACACTATAGCGTCATCGTAAATTGCACCAAAATCCTAGCAGCATGGATCAGCGGTCGAACGCATGTAAGATACGTGAACTACTGAGCAGTCAAATATACCGCCAAGTAAACTAAGATCAATGTTGACCAAAAAAAAAAAAAAAAAGATCATCCAAAAGGCTTATGTCAAGTTGTGCATATAAGATACTTTTCTTCTAGCAATGTGTATGATATGTAATTGAAAGATAAATAAGGCAAAGAAGAGATCAATAGCCTTGAAAAATAAAAACAGCACACACATCTTAACTTTATGTTTACTTCTTCGTTTTTCTTTTTTCTTTTTTAGATTCATTCGTAGTTCAATTGATGCGAATATTGTGTCGACGTAAAGCTAAGATCTGATCAATTTTTCAAACCCTCATTTGAAATTTTTGTTACATGAAATTGTGAAGTTAATTATTGAAGATTTAATTTGTGGATTTACTTTAAATAGTATAATCCTTCTCTAATCACATGTACACTCACATTGACTTGATTATTTTATCTACTTAAAGCTCGTCACCCAATCTTTTTAAAACGAGATTCAATTTTTCGAACCTCATTTGAAATTTTTGTTAAATGAAATTGAGAATTTAATTATTGAAGATTTAATTTATGGATTTACGCAAATTAATATAATCATTTTCTAATCGCGTATACCTTAACCAAATTGACTCGATTATTTTATCAAAGTAATGTGCCGTCCCTACCATTTACTAACACGAACAGAGGCAACTCCTCTCTTGCCTGATATAAAACTAACATCAAGATGCCGTTTCCAGTGCTTCTTAGTTTTCCTTTTTAAGATTCATTCGTAGAACAATTGACGCGAATATTGTGTCAACGTAAAGCTTGTCTTGAAAAGAGATTCAATTTTTCAAACCCTCATTTGAAATTTTTGTTAAATGAAATTGCAAACTTAATTTTGGGGTTTACTTTAAATAACATAATCATTTTCTAATTACAGATACATTAATCAAATTGACGCGATTATTTTATCAACGTAATGTGTGGTCCCTCACATTTACTACCACGAACGAAAGTATCTCCTCTCTTGCCCGATATAAAACTAACATTGTCCAATTCTCCCCGATGCCACAAAAATGGACCTTGCCCACGATTGCAGCTAATGAACTTCTTCTTCCAACACAATGTGTATGACATGTAGCTAAAAGTCAAATAAGGAAAAGAAGAGATCAATAACCATATGTTATGCATGCTTTTATGGTAATCTTAAAAATAAAGAAATCTTCACCGATTACCTCTCCAATTGACGTGAATATTTTATCAACTTAGTCTTGAAAAGAGATTCCCATTGTCAAACCATCATTTGAAATTTTTGTCGAATGAAATTGTGAAATTAAATTTTGGGGATTTAATTTGTGGATCTATGATCACATGTACATTAATCAAATTGACTCGATTATTTTATCAATGTAAAGATCGTCATCCAATCTTTTTGAAACAAGATTAGATTTTTCGAACCTCATTTGAAATTTTTTGTTAAATGAAATTGCGAATTTAATTATTGAAGATTTAATTTGTGGGGTTACGTGAACTAATATAAGGTAAATCGACGACCGGCCTCAGTTGACGCAACAAGAGACTGGCAAACCGGAAACTAGAAAACAAACGACGAGCGGCGCTCGGACTAATGGCACTTTCGGCACATGCTAGATATAGTAGATAGGACAAATAGAGAGGGTACCGAACTTACATTGGACATGTTACGTGTTACGTGTTTCCGATCTCTTGGCCTCTTTCGTCTCTCTTCTTCAGACGAAGGTACCCTTCATTCATATCACTCTCTGATGATCAAAATTTTCATTTCAATTGAGTTCGAAGGCCATCGACCAAAATTATTTACTCATTGATTATCAAAATTAATGAACTCCGGCGAATTATGTGACGATCTCCTAGTTTTACCCGTTAATCTGTTTAAGAAGATTTCAAATTAACTGGTTATGTTCTAATTACCGGTATTAATATCTTTTTACACTATAACTAATTATTATAGTGACAAAAAGATCATGTAAAAAAATACATCCGACAATAGGAAAACTTAATCAATTGGAGACCCCCAAGGAAAAAACAAAACCGTAAGACGGGACCATTTGTTTTTCTTATTCTATTGTAAAATTGACATATGACCAGCCTTGAATTATGAAAGAAATGGATCGAATTACTAAAAAACAAAAATAGTTTGGAGTAAATTTATCACTAATGTACCAATTTGAAAATTTTTTATGGTCGAAAAAATAATTTGGGTAATTTATCACTAGTGTACCAGCTTGAGGTGTATTATGATCCGAAAATAATTTGAGTGAATTGCTCACATGTGTACTAATTTAGATTTATGTTGTCTTTTTTTTTTTTTGTTCGGAAATAGAAACTTCATAGATAATAAAGCTCAAGAGTTCATACAAAAAAGCCCGGCGAGGGAGCATCAAGACAAAGGATATTCCACAGAGAAGGTGGGGGGTTAGAGGCCCAAGAAGGGGAAATATTACCAGAACGCATGTTTTTGGCTAACCAGTCCGCAGTTTGGTTGGTTCTTCTATCGTAGTGGGCCACCGAGACGAACCTCAAACGGGCCAGGGTGATTTCAGGCTTCTAAGATAAGA
Source organism: Psidium friedrichsthalianum (assembly GCA_019149425.1). NCBI lineage: Eukaryota > Viridiplantae > Streptophyta > Magnoliopsida > Myrtales > Myrtaceae > Psidium > Psidium friedrichsthalianum. Next base: position 2,444 of record JAGVVM010010321.1, on the reverse strand, counting down.
CTTTCAGCTTCCCACAGGACTCCCCAACTCGTTGACTGCTTCAACCAAAGTAAAGAATCAGATTCTAGATAGATATGCATGACTCTCTCTCTCTCGTGGACTCTTCAAGCTCTCTCCTTAAATAAATAGTTTTAGGTAAATTTATCACATATGTATCAATTTAGAGTTTTTTTTGTAGTATTACACACTTAATATAATCCTTCTCTAATCACAGGCACATTAATCAAATTGACTTGATTATTTTATGCAATGTATCATCCTGAACATTTACTAACACGAACATAAATAACTTCTCTCATCTGCCGCAAGATGGGCCTCGCCCACAATTGCAGCTACTGAACTTTTTCTTCTGGCAGCATCTAGCAATACGTATGATCTGTAGCTAAAAGACAATAAGGCAAAGAGATCAATAACCGCATATTATGCATGCTCTATGGAAATCTTGAAAATAAAGACAACATGCACTGGTTTTACATTTATGTTTAACTTTCTTTTTTTTTTACTTCTTCTTTTTTAAGATTCATTGTAGCCCAATTGACTTGAATATTGTGTCAACTAAATGCTTGTCTTGAAAAGTGATTCGATATTTAAACCACCCATTGCAACTTTTGTTAAATGAAATTGCGATGTTAATTTTTGAAGATTTAATCTGTGGATTTACTTTAAATAATATAATCTTTGCTATCACATGTACAGTAATCAAATGACTCGATTATTTCATCAACGTAAAGCCGCCACCCAAATCTTTTTGAAATGAGATTCGATTTTTCAAATCTCATTTGAAATTTTTGTTAAATGAAATGTGAATTTAATTATTGAAGATTTAATTGCGAATTTACCTGAATTAATATAATCTTTCTCTAATCGCATGTTCATTGATCAAATTAACTCGATATTTTATCGGACAAAAGCTCGTCACCCGATCTTTTAGAAATGAGATTCAATTTTTCAAACCGTCATTTAGAAATTGGTTAAATGAAATTGTGAAATTAATTATTGGAATTTAGCCGTGCTTGTCTCTTGCCCGATTTTTCCACTACACGGTTGTCAAAAAAAGTCAGAATTTTGACCTTTTCTGAAGCTTTGTCAAGTTGTCAAGTTGGATCTCAAGCATCAGAATTACTTAATAGCGACACGAGCAGTACTTTCCAACTCGACAATTCGACCTTTGAATGTGATCTATAACTACTATTAATATTTGCAATCGAAATGAAACTTTTGAATGTGATCTATAACTACTATTCATATTCTGCAATCGAAATGAAAATTTTCATTTTTTATTACTAATTCTCACTACTTTCAGACACAGATAGTGAGAAACTGACTCTTGAGACTTGTAGAGAAGATGGGCTGTACTACTTCAATGTTTCTCGATGCCGCTGAGATGGTCCTGGCTCCAACTTGTACAATTTTATATGTTATGTACCTAAAAGACAAATGAGGCAAGGAGATCAATAAAATCATATACTACTATATATGCACTACGAGCGCGCATTACTCCGTGAAACCTTCAAAAAATAAAGAAGATATGTCTCGGTTGCGTTGGGAAATCATACAAGGCGGCTGCTAATGCAGAAAGTCAGAAATATCACCACATGCTTCGCGATATTTTCAGTGAAATGAGGCGATAAATTTTACGATCGTGCGCGATTCGATTGGTTTATATTCGCGAAGAAACCAACTTTTACGCAGACAAAGCAAAGAGAAGCTAGATGGGCTGAAGAACACTGTTCAGCGCGCGTATGGGTACGCTCTGGCACGCCCATCGTCGATCGGGCTGGTGGGGCTCCATCGGACGGATGGGAACAGGGAAGAATTGGAAGCGGGACACGTGCCTCAGGTGAGTGTGGATCATGTGGGAGGAAGATGTGGGCTCGGCGTAGGGGAGTACTTGTTTGGCGTCACGACTACTGAACCCACGGTCCCCACAAGGGACGATGAGAAGGCAACGGTCCCGAACTTTGGAATCACGGTGGTCGTAGGCCGTGGGCCGGGTCAAAGCCACTAAGAGCCCATAATGATTTTTTCCCTATGTTGGGGCTTTTATGATGTTTTTCTCCAACAATATTTCCAGGTTTCCATGGATTACCTTTCCTTTCTAACAATTACATCCATTTCTTTTGCCATGGAATTTTTGCCTATGTTCATGTATCGGACCTCTTCTTTCAACTCGCCGAAGGCAAGTCATCCAAGTCGGAACTAGGTGATTTCTGAAAAAATAACAATAAAAATAAAAATATGTTCTCTGTTAGCTTTCCTTACCAAAAAAAAAAAAAAAGTCTCCGTCTACCCAAAAAATACTAATAATCACGTTTATCCGTGATACCAAGGGGTGGGGGGGGGATAATCGTGATTCGAATTCCTTCCAACCTAATCGAATGCAAAAAGATGATGAGTCCAATATATGATGTTCCGACCGTAAGCTTCGTAATTAACTGGGGGGG
>JAGVVM010010320.1:0-12813 GCA_019149425.1 Psidium friedrichsthalianum | reverse complement strand
TTCTTTTTTTTTTTTCTTTTTCTTTTTTTTTTTCCCTCTTCTTCCCCCCTCCCCCCCCTTCCCCCTTTCCCCTTTCCTTCCCCCCCTCCCTTTCCTCCCCCCCCCCCTTTCTCCTCCCCTCTCCCTTCTTTCCTTTTTTTTTTTTTGCTCCCTCCTTTCCCCCTCTCTGCCCTCCCCCTATCCCCTGCTAATGTCCAGTTACCATTCACTTTGGCGTGCCACATTGTGCTTCGCATTTTCCTGTTCCACTAGCTTCATGTCGTTGGACATAGTCTTGGTGTCATCGCATCGGATAAACTCCAGCCATACGGACGCCCCTAAGGCCAGTTATAATCTTCTTGTTGCAGTAATGGGATTAGAATCAACGCATAACTTGAATAATAAGGGTGACTCTAGAAACGATACAAAGTTAGCTTTCGTAAGCTCGCGCTTTGGCTGTTCCATTCGCAATTTCCTATTGAAGGCTTTCTTATCCAGTGGCAATGTCCACGAATTGATTTACCTCAAGTTTTATTCAACAAAAGAACCTCGCATTTGGGTATGACTGTGCTCTCGGGACAGTTTGCAAATTCCTGAGAATGGAAGGGATCAATTTAGAACTAAAATAATTGAGGGTAAATCGAAACAGCACGGAGTTATCCTTTGAGCTTGCGCGGACCTTTTACTCGCAATTAATTTATCCAAGTTTGGTTTAGCAAAGAATCCAAGCATTTGATAGAGGAAAGGGGAAAATCATTATTTTTTTGCTCTTGATTAATTCTAGATATCTAAAAAGCACAAAAATATCCCGCGCAGGGAATTTTGCATGAAACTATGCAATCGTTTAGGATTGGTTCTGCCTCCTTTGCAGGCTTCTCCAATGATCAGCTAGCTTCATTCCGAATTAGGTATGCATCGGCAGTGTTGAAAAACTCGTAATCATTGGCTTCGAAATACAGGCTCCGTATGAACATTATAGCCTCGGAGCTTTATCAACACCAAACTGGTTGATCATGGCGGTAAGCTCGTCATCAATGCCACTTGATTGGTGGTGAACATCCTCTTTTCTTCGTGAGGCACAAATACTAACCCCATAAGATCGGTCTATTCGTATATTCCTCTAACAAGGCTTGATTCTGCTAAGAACTGACCTAACTCACCTTTCAAACGGGCATTTTCGATCCTTAGATGCTGCATTTCATCGAGGGTGAAAAGGCCACCGTAGTTAGGGCAGGTGACAGTGTCAAAAGCTTCCTTATACCTCGTGTTCTCTGCTCGGAACTTTCATTTCAGCTCATAGAAACTCAATTTTACAGCGTTCATGTCGAGTCTTCAGTCGAGTTCACCTATTTTGAAATCAAAACTTAACTCTTAGCTAGTTCCTTCCTTTCTTTGTATCTAGGTTAGGGCACTTCATGAAGAAATCTTCAAGCCTTTGAGTTTTGATACTAAGTATGGCGACGGTAATGCTTCCTTTGACTGTTATTGTCGTCATTATCTTTGTTGAGATCTTAGAAGTCATTTGCGGAGGGGCCAGGTTCCTTGGTCTCAATGTCAACATGATCTCGAACTCTTCATCTCCCATATTCAGCAAGTGACGATAGCTCTCAAATATTTTAGGTTGAGAATCCTTGATTGGTGACTGATCTCTCAAAGTTTGCTACTCTTCCTTGTATTTTCACTCTCTTTAAATTTTCTGAGCGACCGTGTATATTTTAAGACTCCTCCTTTTGAGCACGGATGAAAACTACCAGGAGAACGCCTCTTTTAAGATTTAGGGTGGATTCAAAAATTGTATCGCTTCCCTCAAGATTTTGTCTTCTTAACTTTTTTTTACCATATCTCTCGCTCGGTTTGTCTTCTTTCATCTTTTCAAGTGGTAGGACCTCTGTCATTATTTCTACTGCATGTCTCAAGCGCTGGTCTTGCAGGTGAGCTCTCTTTACGAATGGAGATAATTCTCTCTTCTTTTTTGCTAAAGTTTACCTTGTCTCCCACTCAAGTCATCTTTTTCTTCTTCCTTTTCAAGGTAGTGGTATCCCCTCACACATTTTGCAAAGATTTCGAATTTGCTTAGCTCGAGGTTGCAAACTAGTAGTAGGCTCATGATTCAAGGTTGAATAGGGGATTTGAGCCAACAGGAGTGATACCGAAAGAGAATGATAGATAGGAAATTTGACCCATAGAGGATAGTACTGTGAAATCACTACTTAACACGAAGCGGATTAACACTTTCGCATTATACTCGTCTGTCTGATTTTCTCCTTTATCATTTCAAAGATAATGGCTGATCTTCCCACGCACATCTTCTTGGCTGAAGTCATGGTCAATGGGAGAGACTTTATCACCTTCTTAGCCGAGGCTATATTTACATAACCCGTCATCCGAGTGTTGAAGTTGAGATCTTCGGTCTGTTTAGGGACATAAATAACTCTTCAATCGAAGGCACCAATTTGGAGAGGGAATACAGGGTGTTCCCAACCCTCTTCATCAACGTTTAAAGGCTTGCCGGAACATCTACGAAATGGTCACCCTGACTCGTATCATGAAAGCTCGCTATCAAGATCTATCTGAATGCTTGGAATCTGTAGAACTCGCAGTTGTCCGCCACAAGAAGGCCATCAAGTCTGTTGATGAACTGGCCTCGCTGTTGGTTCATGAGAGAAAGAAGTTGGTGGAGCACCTAGCCTTGCTCCAGACTTATTTCGAGCATGACCCGAGTGACATCGTGATAAAGTTTAGATGTGATTGGCTAGAAGAGAGGCTCGAAGACCTAGCGGCGAATATAGCTCTCGAGAGAGACTTGATCGAGAATTTGAAATTCGTTGTTGAACATCATGAGGCCAATGCAGCCAGGCAAAAAGAAATGCGCTCACCTGTTCTATAAGATTGCAGATCTGAATCCTAGACTACTCAGTGTAGGCAAAGCATTAACTGCATGGAGAGTCAATTGAGCTCTTTGTGATACTTATTAGGGCTCAATTTGATTTTACTTTTCCTCCTCAGTGACTTTGTTGTAAGGCTCATTGATGTATAGAATGAGAGGAAAGTTTCATATATTTATGCTTTAATCTTCCCGCCATCTCTTCTTTCGCATAGCATGATAGAACGACTTAAGGCACTGAAAACGTCGAGGCTTAACGTTCTCTTGATGTTCTTATTAGCCGCTTCAGACGATGATATTGAGAACACTGAAGAAGGATTCAACAGCAGCCCCCACTAGCCACATTGAGACCTGTGACCAGTTATGTAAATTATTACAACTATGACCACTCGGTCAGTGTGCTAATAAGTGAACCAGGCCACCTGTTGTATGCCCCACTTCACTCATACTTTGTCCCTTTCGATATCCACTTGTATGTATCGAATGTCTGTAGTGTCGGCAGAAATATCTATGTGTCATGCACAATAATAGAGCACCAGCCAGCCAAAATCTCTGTCATTTGAATCCAAGGAAGCTAAAAGGTAGGCTTTTCACTAATTTAGCCAAGAAGGCATGTAGGGTCGGGTCAGCATACTTGCTTCTTGCGTTTTGACTACACCGTCTGTGCACTCCCCAAAAGTGCAGGAATTTCCCAATATATTTAGAATGCCCCTATACTTAATCCACATAAATTCACGGCCCCACCAAAAAACATAGTCCATACGTGCTCACTGATTGACACGATTCTGTCTTCAAGAAGATCGATCTCTTCGCTTGCCCTAAGGTTAACAGCTAAGACATCAGCAATTACCCATCCTTGGCATTTATCAAGATCATTCTTGGTATGTTCTTATCATCAATAAGCTCAATTTTTCTTCTGCCTGGGGGACATGATTTCTTGCAAAAAAAAGAGTGAGTAATGAATATGTGACCCAAGAGATGTCGGTCAATGACTCGCTTAACTGGTCCAACATTGTTTTTATCATTTTTGTGGAGAAATCAGACAAATTTGCCTTAGGAACACATGGGTGATTTTTTTAGAATAAATTTTCTAGTAAATTTTATAACTTAGAAAAAAATGTGATAAAGTCCTTTGACATTTAGCAAATTTCCCGAAGGAATTTTTTCTTTTATCACAATGAATTTTCAAGAGTAAATTTTGTCAAGAAAATCTCGTATCCATTGAAAAAGGAAAGATGTGAGAAAATCTTTTGTTTGGTCAACAACATTTCCCAAAGGGATTTTTTCACATTCATCTTTTCAAAAATGGCACACCGATTTGATTTTTTATTTTACCTTTCTTTGAAAAAATGACTAGATTTTAAGTTCAAAATTTGACTGACACCTAACATGAACCGACCAAAAATAAATACAAGATAAAGTTGGAGAACTTACTTTACCTTGAAAAAATATAAATTATATAGACATGTACATGAATCATGAGTTTAAATCTTAGACTATCTGTCACGCCCAGAACCCTACGGGCTCGCGACATCCCGCCAAATCTGTCTGCGTCCACCTGGCCCACAATCTGCGATGGCCCAGGAAACTCGTCGCGGCCAGACGACGCTTCGGAAGCGAAACTCACCAGCCTGCGGAAGCTAATCTCCAACCCATACATGCACACATACGATAATGGGGTAGAGGAGAAAAGGTACACAGTCATCAATAACAATGATACAACTATATATATATATATATATATATATATATATATATCACAAGCGTTAGGGTACAGACCACCAAAATGGGAAACCAAAATACAGTCCAAAATCCTACGCTCGACTAGATATCTCGGCCTAAAATCTACTCCTGGTCGGTGTCACTCCAGTCAGACTGCTAAGGTAGCTCCTCTGGGTCCTCCTCGAACTCAGGGGATAAAGGCTCGGTATCCATCGGTCTCGGCAAAAGGGCTTCACGTCTGTCTCTACCTCCACAGGGAGTCCAAAAGTATCGGTGGTATACTCATCACCGCGGTTAGGGTCTGAAAAGATTGGCAACCAACGCCAGTGAATCAAAGACTCAATAAGTTCACCACTAATCCTAACGTAGGATAAGGTATACTAGTCGGTTCAGCCTTAACCTGCATTCTAAGGCTAGCTAATACTTCCTAGCACGACTCTCTCAACGGCGGCATAAGTAAGTTACAACGGGCGTAAACCAACCTACTAACAATCACGTATATATATACAGGGCAATATCTCACATGCAGAAATGAACAAACACAGCATGCCGATGTCTCGGGTCTGATGCCCAATGCATGATGCACAATGCCAAGTTACATAGTTACATACGATCACGAAGGGTCCGGCCTGCGTCTCATACGCTTCAGGCTCGTGTTCCAACCGCATGTGATACGCCCTAAGTTGACACACTTATCTCTCCAGCTACCCCGTGCCGTGCACGTCCGGGCGCACCGTGCCTCTACCAGGTACATTAGGTCCACACGCTTATCACTCCACTTCTCATGCGCGAGCGCCTTATAGGGTCGTTCTCCCCTTATTGCTCTACATGAGAGTGCATGCCATGCTCATGCTCAATCGATGCCAAAGCACATCACTTATGCTACAATGCATAGATCACACATTCTCAGCCAATCAATCGACATGCGTACATAACATGGCATGACACAATATTCGATAGTAAAACATGATATCTCGAATCGTATAGACGATAAATTTCATACATCCCCTATACAAGTTTAGCCATATTCCTCTCAACCCCAATTTCTGGCCCATTAATCACTCTTGGCCCACTAGTCTCAATCAAACTCTTAAGTTTCATCTCTAGTTCGTCCCTGAACCACGTTTTACATTCCCTAACTCAAGATCACCTCGCCTTGCTCAAGTTCTCAAGTAAGCCTATTGGGCCCATTTATCCAATTTTCGGCCCATACTTGCCGTTCTCTTTTCATGATTCGCGGCCTCACTTTGGGCTTATAATCTTCCTTATATTAGTCCATGAGCACCCCTAAGTCCAAATAACTAAGCCCAAGATTATGTCCAAGAGATTCCACCTTGGGCCCATTAGTGCTAAACTATTCCACATAAGCCCATATTGACTTTCGGCCCACAACCATGCTTTGGGACTATAAGATTTCATCCAAATTATTCCTATCACAGCCCACTAAGCCCTATATTACAAGCCCAAGTCATTTCTTATATGATCTCTAAACCAAGCCCATTAAGCCCATTTAACCCATTTAAGCCCAAATCTACCAATTAGCCTACTAACTCATCTTGTCTCAATTTTCAACTACCCAAGCCCATTTCTACAGCCCATTCTTGCCATCCACACGCCCAGATTACACCACCAAGCCCAAGAGAATCCATCCTAAGCCCACTAGATCCAATTGGCCCATTTAAGCCTAAATCATAAAATTAGCCCAATAGCCATTCTAGTCTCTCACATGTACAATCCAAGTCCATTTCTATGGCCATCTACGTCCTTCACACGCCCACAATCTAACCACCAAGCCCACAGGGATACATCTTAAGCCCATTAGGTCTAATTAGCCCACTTAAGCCCAACTAGACTACCTAGCCCATTAATCCATCTCACCCTCATAACCATACCCCAATCATATTCCTACAGCCCACATATGCCATTTTCATGCCCACCAACAGATCACCAAGCCCCCAAATCAGTCCACTCATCCTCGAACCCAAACCGGCCTAAACCGTTCTAAGCGATTTACACAATTTCTAGTTGATTCGCGCATCCTAGGAAACCTACCAACCAAACTAACATCACATACAATATTCCTAGGCTAAGATTAGTAGAGGGCTTACCGGAACGAAGCTTGGAGACGACGACGACGACGATGGCAAGGACACGCGACGGCCGAAATGGAGCTCACGGCTAAGAGAGAGGAACACGATGGCAAGGAGCTGATAAGGCCTACACCGAGGCCAAATAAAGCTAGACAACAAGAAAATGACATGAATATAAGTTCCCTAGGTCCCCAAGGTCAGATTATGTCCACGGAATGCAAAACGTGAAACAGGCCATAGAAAACAGTTTGACGACCGTGACGAAAATGCACGAACGGAGGCCCAAATGATATCGGATCGGAGTGAAACAAAGTTCTATGAACTCATCTTGGATAGATCTATGACATATCCAAAAATTACGGAGATCCAATGGTTGGATTTTCGTCGGCGGCCAGTTGAAGTTGGGTGACTGCAGGGAAGTCCGAGTGGAGAAGGGTCACGGTTTTGCTTCATTTCGAGGGAGTTCCAGGCCAGATCTTGGGAAGAGGCTTGCAGATCTTCGAAGTCCTTCATCTTACGATCGTGTGGGAGGAAACAGGGAGTCATTTGGACTCCGGACGAGCCCGAACGAGCCGTTTTCGTCCGGGTGCGCGCTCCGAGAATCCGAGAGAGAGAGAGAGAGAGAGAGAGAGAGAGAGAGAGAGAGAGAGAGAGAGAGAGAGAGAGAGAGAGAGAGAGAGAGAGAGAGAGATTATAATGGAGAAAGGGACAAAAATTTCATATAGGCTAAGTGGGGTTAGGTGGAGTAGGTTATGGGGTTTTTAATATTTGATATAACCTTGATGGATGTGATTGATTGTCTTGAAAATTATGTGATTTGACTTGATTGATTGATTGAACGACTAATGGGACATTGCCTCGGGATGTGACAAATGCAATGGGACATTGCCTCGGGATGCGTGCCAAATGCACTGATCGGGTCTCGAGCGCGAACGAACCTCGGACTGAAAATTCTACTACACTGACGCCCTCATTCTATAAAAATTCTAATCATTCTAATTCTAAAGATTGAGCACAGACCGCGGGCAGTCGGTAAAATTCTATCTCACGTCTTGCTTCACGATTTCCGGGTTGTTTGGCCAACTGGCATGCTACCGCAACTGAATCCAATTTTCCCTTGTGACATTCATAAAAATTCGATTATCCAAGATCGGAATTCATTTCGTGGCCAAATCCATTAAATGATGACTCTGTCGAATCCTCAGACCAACGAGCGGCTGTTTAAGAGTTACACGAAGGTCCTAGATAGCCTTTCCCCTTCGGTTAGTCATCTCGAGTTGATTCAGGCTCGAGTGAGGCTTAACTAGAACGTATTAATGAAATATATCCATTCTATTTATAAATTTCGAAAATGGGTCGTTGAAAATCCAGAATGTCACACTATCTATCTTAAAGGCTTCAAATTGAAGTGAAAAAACTTGCGATAAGGCGAAAATCTCGCGCACATATCAAGATTAGTCATGATCCCATGACATAACATACGGATTAGCCGGGCCTTTTCACTTTGGCTCTCGAGTTTAAAAATTATAATCCCCGCTTCGATAATCCTATTAAGCATGAGTTCTAACTTTGAACCTCATTTTTGGAAAAAGATTCGAGAGTGAGTTTTAGACTAACTTTCAACCATGATCTCATGGTAAACGCTAGAACTAATCTCAATACCATCCTAAAACTTGTGGTCCAGATTCGACCAAGAGATGTGTGTGGATGTAGTGATAAAGCGATAATCATGCACAACAATAAATGTAAATATCGCTTCAAAACTGTGCATAACTAAACAAACAATTCCAAACACCAATATGCATAACAAAGGGTTAGTCACACACTCCACCCCTTATAACTCCGCTCTGCAAAACCATTTAACACCTAAAGATTAGAATCCAACCAATTATCAAACTAAATGAATTTTCATGAAATATTTCTGACTTAAGTCCTCTTTAAAAAAAATTTTACAAAAATTCATTTTAGTCCCCAGCAAAGTCGCCAAACTATCGCAACCCTAAAATTGGATTTTCAGGTTAATGGATTATCGGGTTAATTATTTAACTAACCTAACTCAGACTCTCTCAAGTCCATAGCAAATGCAATTTATGGTTCAATATTTAACATGCAAAGATTTTCAAAGAGTCGCACTAATCATTTTAGGTAGATTGATTAGACACCCCTAAATAAAATATTGGGAGGAATACTTATTCTTATTAAATAGAGATTAATGAGTTCAGGGACTTAGTTACATTAATTTTTTTCAATTAATGCCTTTTCGTACCAATTCATGAAAAATATTCAATTTAGCACTTAGCACTCAAGATAATTAGCGAGGAGCATGCACCGAACAATTTTCTCTCTTTTTGGTTTTCTCTTTTTTTAATGAAAAATAAACTAAATATAATGCATGAGATCATTCTAAATGTAATGACCTAAATAAATGCAATCTATCCTAGGAATACATGTGAATTTAATTAACTACATGACCAACTCTATATGACATGCAATTAAAACAAATCAATCATAGCATGCATTCTACATGGATTTAATTTAAACATGTCAATTCTAATCTATATGTAGCAATTATCTACATGCAATAATTTTTAGAGATTTTCAACATGCATTCAAATATTGCAAAAAAGATGGCAATCCGATCAGTTTAATTCAAATATTGAAAGTCAACTAATCAGATATGCAAATCAAATATGCAAATGCTAAAGATAAGAATTTACCTGATTTGCAAATGAACTTTTCCAAATTCGTGTCGATATTAAGTCGATTTGGGATCATGGACGGCAACTTGTCGCTAGTGACGACAGCTACGAATTAACAGCAAGGTTATCGATGATGGTATTAAGCATTCGCCTTTCTTGACTGCACCATTTAAGATAATCGACGGGCTTTTGAGGCAGACAACATTCTTTCAACTAGCTGTAAAATCAAGTCTTGGACTGTGGATTGCAAGATTTGCCACATTCTTCACAGCAAAGAACCAATCTGGCCCACGATTTATAGCCCCCAGCCTGTGTTCTCACGCCAAATATCCTCCCATATGTGTACAAGGCAGTCAAGCCCAAGTATCCTGATATAACTACTGTGACAGGGAAATACCTTTGCTTGTCCTCAAATCTAGCGATGAAATCAGAATCTTGGTTGAGGAGAAGTAAAATAGGTGCCAAAAAGAAAATGGCACGGTTTGAGCCACTCGTGAGATTGACATTCAAGATTAAGCATATGGCAAAGCACATCATGGTGGCAACATTCCCAACCAATGGCATCCAAGCTCCCTCAGCAGCCATTCTCTTGACAGTGAAGGTTAGAGCATTAATTGCAAGTCGATGCTGCATCGACCTCATTCTAGGAGGGAAAGTACTAGAGCTACTTTGGCCAGATCGAGACTATCTGATCCCACCCCTTTCAACAGCTTTCTCCCGCATCAATGAGGCCAATGCTATGAGCATGAGGATTGCTGCATACAGACCAAGAAGAGATGTCCTTGCACGTTCGACAGCAATAAAGTAGTAAATTTCTTCGTCTCTTCCTCTTCAATTTCCACCAATAACACCATCTCCAAGGATGTTCTCTTAATTCTCCTCTGGCCCTCCAATTCGATAAGTAACTGGGAAGAGAGCAACGAGTCACGCAAACACCCATGGTAAGAGCTTTCGTTGTTGAGCAGATGCATCTTCCTCAGCAACCTAGAAAACGCATCTCTATCAAGTTGATTTGGTTTTCGTCGTCATCATTGTCATCCCAATCCTACATGCATCGCAGTCCTCTTCGTATTTAATCGTCAATCACCATCCTCTCTCTCTTCAACCACCATGCCACGACACCCCCTTTCTTCTTCTTCTTGTTTGCTTCACATTTCTCCCTCTGATGACTAGCACTATCACCATCGCCGGGGAACTAAATTTTCCAAGGGGCCGCACAAGGAGACGAGGTCATGGAGCTCGACGCGCCTTTCGCCGTCGAAGCGATGGCAGGAGCAGCTACTGCAACTCTCGAACTCGCTGTTGTCTGCGCTTAAGTTGTAGCTCCCGTAGCGCTCCTCGCTCTGCCGATCACAATCATCGTCGGACACGTGGTAGCCCTACTCGGAGATCTAGCATCCATGGGGAAGAGGGCTAGATCTCAGCCGCGCTTTTGCTGCTATGAGAAGAGAGAGCTCCAGCGAGAGGCCAGGCCTAGTGTCAATGCTACAACCATCATCCCATACATTGTGAAGTAGACGAAGCCATCAGTATATAGTAGTAGAACACAAGTGAACTTCCCACCTTCCACTCGAACCCAATCATCAAGTAAAGGAGAAGTGTGTAAACAAATGTCTGAATCGCACGTAAATCGTCTCAATGGCAACCTGAGCGAATGCGTATGGAATTGGTCCACCAAACTCCACCTCCTTTGATGCTCTCCTCTTTCGGTGAGCTCCCACGAGTTGCTCCTTTTTTGTGTCCACTTTTTTCTTGAGAATAATGGCCCTTTCGCTTTTGTGTCCCTCCACTCACTTACGCTATCATTGCGCCCTCCGCTCATCTTTGTTCATCCTTAAGTTGGATGAACTTTGCGCTCCTTCTGAATCTCACTGGTCAATGCCACCAATGCAGGGCTCGAATAATGCCTCCTCGAAGCCTTAGGACCAAGTGTAGGTGGTTGATGTCTTTGTGGATGTTGTAATCAGCCAGCGTACAGCCATCCTCGAGCTGCTTCCCGGCGAAGATCAATCTCTAGCTAGTCCGGAGGGATTCCTTCCTTGTCCTAGATCTTGGCCTTGACATTGTCAATGTGTCGCTAGACTCGACCTCGAGGGTTATGGTCTTGCCGGTTTAGGGTTTTCACGATGATCTGCATTTTCGCCAGGCCGAGAGAGACGCTTTTTCGGTGCGAGCTCAGTCCATTTTTTCAATTTGTGTACTCGAAACTGCTCACTTTGAACTACGTGTGTCACCGTTGGACCAATTAAAATGAAATAAAAGAAAACATTCAATGCATGCAGAAAATTAAATTAATGCACATGAAACTACACTAAATTATTTAAATATTTTTTAGTTAGAGATTAAAGTTAGTCTCTATTTTTTTATAAAATAAATGATTAATGAGAAAATCAAAATTTAGGTTCAACAAGTAGCCAAGCAAAAAAAGAAGAAAAAGGAGCAGAAGTAGCAACGATTCTCGCCCAAGAAGCCACCAAAGGAAGAAAAAAAGAAGAAGAAGACAATGACATAGAGAAGTGACAGGGGAGGGAGTCAAAGTAGGTAGCAGAAAGGGCTTGGAGTAGAGGGAAAAGAGAGGGAAAGAGGGACAGAGGGAAAATTAGTGGGGTTGGTGGGGGGTTTTGTCCTTAGTGCATGAATTTTGGGCATCACATAAAAGATTTAAGATTGAATTAAAAAAAATGTAATAATTTAGGACTTTTCAGATAATTTTTCCGGTAGAAAGAAGCCAAGGGTGGCGCGTGACAATACTTCTAGAGTAAAAAATCCAATTGATTATGCCAACTTAATTTTTTCTTGTTCTAGAGCTTCTTTTTTTTTGTTCCAAAAGTAGTTTTTGAGCTACTTGAAAAGTCAAAAAAGAAAAAAAATTACTCTCTCCTACAGTGTAAAACCTCAAAAGAGACATCAATGTCCAGAATTTTGTCCTGTTTGTCGAATGCCTGTTTTCTATCAGAAATTTACTTATGAAAAGAACTATAAAATCAACTTCTGCTTAATTTAGCCAAAAAAGAAAAGAGTCGAAAACTCTCCACACAAAAGTCCTAGCTGGGACAACATGCTATTGTTTATATCATTAGAAATGTTCATTGTTCGCAGGCCGTACGTTAACTCTAGAAATGACTAGAAATGACAGTCTCTCTAAGTGGAAATCTTCGACCTAATCTTGATGGACTACCGTAGATAGGTCACGAGGCTAGATAGTGGGATGTTCAAACCATGGGGAGAATCAAATACCATCATAATCCAAATCGTATAATTTATTAACATGGACGTTTAGGGGGACTTAAGATGCACTCTTTCCAGAAGGACGGTGCCAGTTTGACGCAGGTTTAATTACTTCATTTCTTCTGTCGTTGTTTCTCCAAGACCTTCACAAAGACGCTAGAACATGCATCCGGGTATAATTCTACTGGATTTGAATTGATTGCTCGATTTT
>JAGVVM010010319.1:0-19509 GCA_019149425.1 Psidium friedrichsthalianum | reverse complement strand
ACACCAAAACCCATATCCTATTTTCCAGGTTGATTCAGCTCCGCTTCATATAAAACCTAACTGGACTCTACTTCTTCTTCAATCAATTTCCTCGGTCGTCTTCAAATTGATATGAGAGAGATCTTGTGGCATCTTCAAGCTAAAGGAGAAGGGTGTGTGTCGACACAGTGTCTCGTGTTCAACATGTGTCCGACACTCATCCAATATGCTCAGACACGTCCATACATGTGTTAATTGCATGTCCGACTTCCGACAAGAGGTCAACGAGATGGACTCACCGGCGATATGCGAGTCCAAAGGAGCGAGGAGAAGACGGATCTAAAGGAGCACAACCAATGTCAGCAAGGGAGGTGGGGGGAGAGCCAACACGTCAACCATGAGATTGAGAGGTGAGGTAGTGTGTTTGGATAGTGAGGACAATGATAATGGAGTGCTGGGGCAGATTTGAGGCAGTGGTGGAGAGGAGGGTATGAAACAGCAGACCCCGCAACGAACAATTTCATCAGATCTGGGTTTTAGCCCTTGAGAAATGAGAAGCCAGAGACGAAATGAGCACGAGCGATGATGTTCAAAGGTAAAATGAAACGGCAGATGAACTAGGAAGTTGCGAGTCCAGTGTTGCCGACCATTAGTGTCCAAGTGAGTGGTGAGAGACAAGAAAGCATGATTTCACCACCAAATGGAGTCCAAATCAATGGAGAGAGAAAGAGATGAAAGATGCAAAGGGCTTCTTGAAAGAAAATTGTGCCAGGGGGATGGGTTTGGTGAATATTGGTTGTTGGGTGCAAGACAACAGCCTAACATAACAAGACTTGGAAGGTTGATGTTGACATATTATACAAAAGTTTAATAAGATTGAGGATAGAGAGAGAGTGCATGGGGAAGGGGGTTACAGTGGGAGTATTTTGAATATTTTTTATTTAGAATTTTATGAAAGTAAAATAACTTCTCAAAAATAATTTATCAAATTTCTACACAAATAGTTAAAAAAAAAATATCTATATACATTCTATGCATCCAATGTCGTCGTTATCGGTTGATTCTATAATTATTAAAATGCCCAAAAAATAATTTTTCATTGATAAATATTTAATATAAAACGTGTCTCAACGTGTCGGAATTTTCTATCTTTAGAAATGAGTGTCGTGTCTCGTATCTGTGTGTCGATTGTCTGTACTACTTAGGTTGTATCACCCCTACTGACTTTCTCTCGTTGCGACTCATGCTTGGAAACTGTCTGATGCCCAAAAGATATTACTTCTTATCAAGCTTTCGATCAGCGTTCAATGTGACACATGCGGGAATCACTACTTTTACTGTGGGACAAACCTCAAATCCTAAAACGAGCTAGTTGTCAGCTAGGTCAGTACACACTTCAATTGTGTTTTCCAATCTCCAAAGTTGCGAATCTGATAATGATGCTTTGGGTCGCCCCGGGGGTGGGGGGGTGTGTTTCATATCTTTTGGAGTTTGACTTTTATTCTTTTTTTGGCATTCTCTTATCTTTTGCAGGCGTATCTGGGGATCAGGAGATTAAGGCTTTATTTCAAATGCAGCAAGTGCTCTACTAAGATCTCACTTAAAGCCTTTCCCAATGATCCCAGTTGGATGCTAGAGTCGAGGGCGATAGCAATAAAAGATTCTATCTTTTGAATTGTTGGGTTTCTTAGAGTCGGTTGGACTTGGTCCCCCCCCTTTTTTTTTTTTGAGGTTTGGACAGATAAGGAAGGAGGAGGCTCAAGAGATTGGTGATGGCATCAAGTCCTTGCAGCTTGGCGCAGTTGGCCTCGCCCAGCAACTGCCAAGAGGCTAAGGGGGATGGCTAAGTGGCCAAGTGGGCTGAGAGGGTTAGCCAAGTGGCCGTCGGTAGGCGAGGTCAGCCTTGCCATGGGTTTACGAGGCTGGTCACAACTGAGAGGTTGTCGAGTGATCAAATGGCCAAGTGGTCGCAGGGTCACTTGGCCAACCCCTGCGGCCGTGGCCATCCCTCTTGCTAGTAAGAATGATTTTTATACGTGCATATTATTGTTGGAGGTTCTTCATTCTTACTTTCTTTCCCACATTGTGTTTAGCCAGATTCTGTTGGTGTTTGCAATACGTCTCCATGAACCAATGTAAATTTTGTATAATTTGTGTGTCCTAAAATTTTACACCGATAAAGTACTGATTTCATGCTTATGCTTTTGTGCGGCTAAGAGAAGTAAAATATGCCATCTTGCTGTAAGTTATGTCAAATAATTTACCGGCTTCAATTTCTTTTCTTGTTTCCTGCATGGGTATGATTCTAGTTGTTATGGTTGGTGAATGCTACTCATATTTACTTCATGTGTGCTACATAACTTTCTATAGTGCTTAGGAGGATTAGCAGGTGAATACTTCGATCTCCTCGGCTCTGAAACCCGTGTAATGCCCTGTCAGTATTGTCTCTATTTGCTTGATGTTTGTAATGTGTGTTATATGTCACTGGATAGCAATTTGGAAGAACTGAAGAGGGACCATGAAGACCATGAAGCCGTCATAATTGAACTTGTGAAGCCATTTGAGAACATAGTAGATCATGGTAAGTAGTCTTGGAGATAATTAATCATCCTGAGCTACATGCTGCAGTAAAGAAAGTTCAGGTAACTTATATTGTGATCTTTTAAATAGTTAAAATAATAATGGATGATGGAAAGGGGCAAAATTAGAAAATTAATGCTTTCCTATCTCAAATTTTTAATGCAAGAAAAGAATGTCAAGTTTGATCTTAAACTTCATCAAAGTAAGCATATTCACAAAGGCATTTCAAGCTCTTTTAAAAGTCACTTGATTTTGGACTACAAAAAGACAAAAAAAAAAAAAGTCATGTAATTGGAAGACATCCAGCGATACTCAAAAACATGTGCTGAAATGTGAGTAAGACATTTGTCCATTTTTCGATAACCTAATAGTGTTGTGTCTTGAATATTCAATTTGGTTTTTTAAATTATGAGATACAGACCTAATAATGAAAGGGAATCTGAACGGGGTTACTTGGAAGACGGTGCAAGAGAAGAGTTTAACCAAATTGAGCAGTGTGATGCAATTTTATCCATACGTCAAATCAATTGAAATGACAGTTATAATGTAAAGTGTCATTTCGCCAATGTATGAATGACAGCATTTGAGCAACTAAGATCTTGCATATTATTGCCTTAGTGATTAATTAGTTGATTATAGGAACTTCAATGTTATATAGAAAGTTTGATGAGAATCTCACGGATTCCACAGGAAGTTTACAAAAGATATATAGAGATAAGAGATGGGTCAAAGGATTGGGTCTTGAATTTCTTGCTTTGGTCGCACAAAAAGCGTGTCACAGGTGATACACAATTAGCTACAATTTTGCTGTGCTATTTTTCTTATAATTCTTTGAGCATGTTTGTTATCCAAGAGTCTATTATCCTTCACTTATCATTTTGTGTCATATTCAAGGGCCACCTTGATGCAATAGTGGAAAAAGAACCCTGGTGATGACCTTGGATGCAACAAGCTATTTGTATATAATGGCTAGTATCCATGGAAGAGAATTACGCAAGAAAATGTTCGTTGCGAATGTTAATCGGGCTTGTGGTGGAGATACCGACAACACTATAGTCTTGATGAAATCTTCAAGCATAGATCACAGAAAGTGAAGCCTATAGGTTATGACAATTATGTTGATAGATAAGCTTGTAGGTCTATTTATGAGACATTTTAATATCTATCTTTCTTTAATTTTTTTTACTTTGATATTTTGATAGGGACAAGAGTGCAACTTGTTAGAAGAAATATTTTTGTCATCTTTGTTCGATTGTAGTTCCAACTCAATTTTTTGTTGTCGTCTGTTGTCATGAGTTTATAACTTACTGGGGCGAAAAGGAAAACTTAAGGCAGACAAAATGTTTTATTATAGGTACTTATGGAATTATATATATGTGACGTCTCTTAAAAAAATTCTGTGTATGAACATCTCTTTTTCTGTTCCCCTCAAGTGTGTGTGTGTGTGTCATCACATCTTAATGCAAGAGTCTCATCAGGTTAGCATGGAAACGAAATGACTACCTTCGATATATCGATGGGGTTCCTGAAAAAATTTAGGATGGCTTCAAAGGATGTTGTAGATTAAGGTATAATGTAGCTGAATATACCTAGTATATATAGTCTTGTCCATGCATAAAAAATTTAAATTGCAATCGATGTTGGTTTGTGCTTCGCAAGTTTTTTTTACCCTCTTTCGGGAGACCTAAATAAACTTTAGGGAGAGTGATAAATGTTTCAAGATAGTTCTCATGTGCATGCCTGTACTACGTTATATATGGTCTATTGTATATATCCATATGAAGAAGTGATTAATGACACACAACACACACAAACACACATATACACACACGCACATCATGATGTTACCCCCAATTTCTTTCTTTCACAGTTGTACTTATCCAATTGCCATTAAACATCGAGTTCAGTTAGCTGTCTGATCACTAGATTCACCTTTCATCAGCGCATAGTGATCGAGCTAACTCAAGAAAACCTAGTTTTAGCAAGGAGATGGGGGAAACTAGGAGCACATATAGAAAATTGCAAGAGCAATACAGTCAAAATCATTAGTATTTCATACAAATCTAAAGGTGTCAAAGGTGGTAATGAGGGTAGTGGAGTGGTTAATAAGTTGGATGGGCATTGAAAAAGTAAGTGGGGCAGGGCTGAACCTTTAATTTAGTTTTGATAGCGTGAATGACCAATAGTAAGCTGCTTTTAGAGATTTTCTTATTTGCTTTCAACTCAACGTCCATATCTTGTTATGTGTTGCCTTGATTATTTAGACTTGAAGGACCTAAAACAATGCGCCAAGGATCTAGGGGGAAAATCTTCTTTGAAAAGTTGGGATATTCTTTCTGAAATGGATCCCGCAGTTGTTGAAGTATGTTTTGACCTAACACAATTCTTTGTGAGAATGGTGATGAATTCGGGACCAATACTTTGCTGTGGAAGACATCGATGAGGTTAACTTTCCGTCTCACACATATGTACATGGAGTAGTCTATATATCAAAAATTGCATTGCTAATTGTAAAGTAAATAAAGATAGTTGCTTCTGAATCATGCTCTAGATGTACTCAAAACACATGTATACACAGATATACATGTATGTGCTTATTAGGGCCGAAATGGGGTAATACTTTTCTTTTGGGAGTTAGGGGCATTGAGAATAGAGGAGAAGAGAGGGGTTGGAGGTGGACATGATAAATACAAATGAATCTTCCATATGCTTTCGGGCTTCTTACCAAAGTCATGTCACCCTTTCCTGGTTTAATTTTTCTTTTCCTTACATTGTTAGGAACATCATAAACAGACCACTAATTTATTTATGTGAGTATGGATAGCCTCACAACTTTTTACAATTACCAAGAGATAGATTCTCATTATCTTATCTTTTTCATTTGTGTTTGGTACTGTTCACCGCTGATGCCTCTCGTGTTCTTTCGGTAGCTTTCTCGGGTTATTGCTCACCCGACGATTTTTGAAGCGTTTCTCGGCAATCCATCCATTAGTTTGGCCTTGAAATATAGTGGCTGTGGTCGCCTTTGCATCCTTTGTACTCATTCGGTGGGATCCTTATGGAGTCTCTTTTGCACGCATCAATTATAGATTTAGGTAAGCAACATTTTCTTGTCCACTCTTTTAGACTGTGGTTGATCTGTGGATTTTGGCCAGTGGATCTGCCTAAAACTTGGTTTGGACAGTCGCTCCTACCTATTGTTGGTTCTAGTTGGTTGGATTCTCTATTATTGTCTTCCCGTGGGGTAATGACAGTGCTGGGTTAAGGATCTCCATGGTTGAACGAACAGTATTTTGGGATGAATCTATCCCGGTGAACCAACTACGGCTACGGTCAAAGCAAAGCCAAACTAAGGTGAACTTTGAATACCTTGCTGTGATGAATACAGAGTCTGATGTGGTTGGCCCGACAATCGGTACCACTATTCCCCCTTCCAAGGGGAAATCAGCTTCAAGCTCTGCAAACCCAATGGCTGCTGGAACTCCTTCCACTCCAAACAAAGCTTCTTCCAACAGCCATTGGGTTTGCAGAGCTTGAAGCTGATTTCCCTTGGAAGGGGGAATAGTGGTACCGATTGTCGGGCCAACCACATCAGACTCTGTATTCATCACAGCAAGGTGTTCAAAGTTCACCTTAGTTTGCCTTGCTTTGACCGTAGCTGTAGTTGGTTTTCATCGGGATAGATTCATCCCGAATATACTGTTCGTTCAACCATGGAGATCCTTAACCAGCACCGTCATTACCCCACGCGAAAAACAACAATAGAGAAATCAAACCAACTAGAACCAACAATAGTAGGAGCGACTGTCCAAACCAAGTTTTTAGGCAGATCTACTGGCCAAAATCCACAGATCAACCACAATCTAAAAGAGCAGACAAGAAAAATGTTGCTTACCCAAATCTATAATTGAGCGTGCAAAAGAGAACTCCACAAGGATCCCACCATGAATACAAAGGATGCAAAGGTGACCACCACAACCACCATGTTTCAAGGCCAACCAATGGATGGATTGGCGAGAAATGCTAAAAAATCGTTTCGAGTGTGAGCAATAACCAAGAAAAGCTACCAAAAGAGCACGAGAGGCATCAGCGGTTGAATAGTACCTGTTAGATTAATTAAATATTAAAACCACGCCTTCATCCAACAGCTTAAGCTTTTGGAACAGTTGGCATTGTGTCACAACAAAATCTCACATGGTATCAGAGCAGTGAGGTCCTGAGTTCAAATTTTTCCAGGCCCATATTTGCCTCCCCAGTGATATATGTCCACACTTAGTACTATGGCAAAAAACAAAGACCAGACTAAGCTGAGGGGGAGTGTTAGATTAATTAAATATTAAACCACGCCTTCATCCAACAGCTTAAGCTTTTGGAACAGTTGGCATTTGGTCCACAAAATCTCACAGTACCAAACACAAATGAAAGATAAGATAATGAGAAATCTATCTCTTTGGTAATTGCAAAAAGTTGTGAGGCTATCCATACTCACATAAAATAAATTAGGGTCTGTTTATGATGTTCCTAGAAATGTAAGGAAAAAGAAAAATTAACCAGGAAAGGGTGACATGACTTGGTAAGAAGCCAGAAAGCATATTGAAGATTCCTTTATATTTATCATGTCCACCTCTAACCCCCCTCTATTCTCCTCTATTCTCAATGCCCCTAACTCCCAAAAGAAAAAGTATTACCCCATTTCGGCACCTACTAGCACATATATGTATATTTGTGTATACATGTGTTTGAGTACATCTAGAGCATGAGTCAAAAGCAACTATCTTTATTTACTTTACAATTAGCAATGCAATTTTTGATATATAGACTACTCCATGTACATATGTGTGAGATGGAAAGTTAACCTCATTGATGTCTTTCGCAGGCAAAATATTGGTCCCGAATTCATCACCATTCTCACAAAGAATTGTGTTAGGTCAAAACATCTTCTCAGCAACTGCGGGATTCCATTCATAAAGAAATATCCCAACTTTTCAAAGAACATTTTCCCCCTAAATCCTTGGCGCATTGTTTTAGGTCCTTCAAGTCAAAATAATCAAGGCAACACATAACAAGATATGGAAGCCGAAGTCGAAAAATAGAGCTTCAAGCTGATTACGGTTCAAGAGACGAAGTCGAAGCCATGGAAGGGATCTGTCTAGACACCCCCCCCCCACCCGGTCCATCACAAGGTGCTCCTCAGCCTACTTCACGCTCTTGGGTGTCTATTGCTAAGTCTGCAAAGAAAGGTTATGATCTAACTTCATTCCCCCATCAATTATTGATGGTAAAATTTTTGTTAGGATAATACCTAAAGTCATGAGGCCTGTGATCCGAAATGGAATGAATGTTTAGTTGGTTATTTTTTTGGGAGAAGGCTGCCCTTAAATTAACCGAAGGTGTGGCAACAACTGTTTGAGGGTTACAACTCTGTGATGTTATGGCTAATGAGGATGGATTTATATTTTTCCACATCCAAGATGTGGAGTATAGAAGGAAAATTCTCGATAATGGCCCATCATTATAGCTAGAGTGCCTCTAATTCTGCAGCAGTGGCACCCAAAGATAGACCTTAATCGTGGTCAACATGAATCACTCCCTATATGGGTTAGATTGCGATCCATTCCCTACTCCTTATGGTCAGCTCAGGGCATTAGCTCAGTGGTAAGTGCAATAGGGAAGCCTCTGTATGTAGACTTACAAATAGAGAAGAAAAAGATGATATCGTATGCTCGTGTGTGCAACAAAATCAAAGCCAATTAGCCCCTTTGTGACTAGATTGAAATTTTGCTGGATGATGAAAATGCTCCTTCTGTCAAAGTAGATTATGAGTGGAAGCCAATATCTTGTGTGTTGTGGGACTTTTGGCCATAAATGTCTAGAAAATACTGATAATTCTCGGATGGAATCTGCTCAAGGTATTGGGGAAGCACCACGAAATGATGCTATTACTAGGCGAGCATCCCTCCATTCGTGCAGATGGGCAGGCAACCTCTGTTGCTACTCAGCAACCCCTGAAGAATGATCGGAAGACAGTTAGTAGAGGATCTAGCTCGCACACTAAAAATGATGGTCCCAAACCTGGTCATCTAGTTGGGAATTGCTCTACTTCCCCTGTTATACGCAGTGCAGAACCACCATCTTCAAATACAAACCCTGGTTTGAGTGTTGTACAGTCTCCTAACTTGGAGGACCTAGGGGTGTCCCAAACTACTTCTAATGCCTCTTCTGACTCCAAGGAAGAAACCATTGAGTCTATTAGCAATATTGGTAGTAAAGAGGAAGGAGAGCCTCACCCCCTTTCTATTTAGCCAAACACTCATAGTAAAGTAGCTCTTAATCAAGGGGTTCACCCAGATTCTGGCAAATAAGTTGCTCCTTCAATCCCTGTGGTGGAAGGATTGCTGCCGACCTCGAATTCTGATAGTAGCACTAGTCCTACTAAAAAAGTTATGACTTCATAAAAAAAAAAAAAGGCGAGGGTGGCACAAGAGATGGTAATTTTCCTACACCCTTTGTACGTATGTTTTTAGGTGTGTAGAATATTAGTGGTCTTGTTGATAGTAGGCTGAAATAAGGAATTTGGTTAGATCTAACCACCTTTGCTGTGTTGGCATTCTTGAAACGAAAGTCCTTATGTCTATGTTTGCAAGTTTGTCCTCTGGTTTATTCTCGAATTGGAAATGGAATGAGAACTACTCTACTTCCCCTTGTGGCTAAATTTGGGTTGGTTGGGATCCACAGGTTACTGATTTTGCTGTTCTCTCCGCATCGGACCAATTTATTCATGGTCATTTTCTTTTTTTTTTATCACCCAACAGAGCTTATTATATATTTGTTGTGTATGCTAATCACACCTTTGTGTCCAGACGCTTACTATGGTCTAATCTTGAACTTATTAGTAACTCACTTGCTGATATGCCATGGATAGTTGCTGGGGATTTTAATGCTATCAAAGTTCCTTCTGATAGATTGGGGAGTTCAAATTCCTTCTGATAGGTTCACTTGGTTGACCTCCTCTGGTGCCTTGCAACAGAGGAAAATAGATCATGTTCTTATCAATGACTAGTGGAGTAGGGATTTCTCTTTTTCTAAGGCAGTGTTTTTGGCTCCAGGGGTTTTAGATCATGCTCCCTGATTATTCGAGTTGCGCCGCCCCCAATATCCAAGAAGCCCTTCAAACTTTTCAACTTATGGATGTACAACCCTTCCTTTTTACCTCTAGTTTCCCAGGTTTGGGACATCCACATGATGGGGACTCCTATGTTCACTCTATACCAAAAACTTAAAATCCTTAAAGGCCGCCTTAAACAGCTGAATAAGGAGTCTTTCTCGAATATCTCTTTTTGAACTTCTGATGCCAGAAGAGCTTTGACAGATATCCAGGTTGCCTTGGTTTTGGATCCTCTCAACTGTAGTCTTGCGGACCAAGAGAAATTCCAGCGAAGCCTTTTCTCGAACCTCAGATTACAAGAAGAAGCATTCTTCAAGTAGAAATCTAGAATTCAATGGCTAAAGGAGGGTGACATGAATACTAACTACTTCCATCACTTTGTCAACAAACAACACCTCCATAACAGAATTCTTTCGGTTGTGGACTACTCGGGTAATCCGTTAAATGATCCACCATTGGTGCAGCAACATCTTGTGTCTTATTTTGAGGAACTCTTTGTTTCGCCCCCGCGGCCTGAACTACCTTCTCTCCATGAGGTACAAGCCACTATTGCTAACTCCCTTAATGCTGGCCATGTTCACTTTCTGTCAAGGCTTGTCTCTGACATGGAGATCCACAATACTTTTTTTCTCACTTGCAAGCAGGAAAGCCCCAGGCCCAGATGGCTTTAATGTGGAATCCTTCAAAGCCACTTGGGATATCCTCGATCCCTCTATTACGATTGCTATCAAGGATTTCTTCCTCATTGGTTTTCTACTCAAAGAGATAAACACTACCATTCTTTCATTGGTACCGAAGGTACCCAACGCCTCCTCTATGAGTGATTTTAGACCCATCTCTTGTTGCAATACTATTTACAAATGCATTACTAAGATTTTGGCAAACAGAATTGCCTCTGTGTTGTCGACTTTTATTAGTCCCCGCAAAATGCCATTCATTAAGGGTCGTCAGATTTCAGATAACATTTTGTTAGCTCAAGAGATGTTCAGTGGTTTCCATCAAGTGCCTTATCTATCGAAGTGTGTTATTAAGGTCGACTTTCAGAAGGCGTATGACACGGTGGACTGGAATTTATTGGAATTGGTCTTACGCTTCATTGGCTTCCTAGTAGAGTTCACCAAGCTAGTCATGACTTCTGTTAGGTCCCCCAAATTCTCGGTTTCTATAAATGGGGAACTCCATGGCTTCTTTACGAGTGGTAGCGGCATACATCAAGGGGATCCTATGTCCCCCTACCTCTTTGCGCTTGTTATGGAGATTTTTTTTTTTTTTGGTCCTTAATGCCCAAATGAGACTCCCCAATTTCAAGTACTTCTAGTGATGTAAAACAACTCAACTATCTCATTTATTTTTTGGCAATGATGTCTTCCTCCTTTCGGAGGCGAACTTGGCATCGATCACCTTACTGAATCCTGGACTCTATAGGTTCTCTGGTTGGTCTAGACTATGGCCGAATCTAAACAAGAGTGAAGTATTTTACTCTGGTGGCTCACCTCAACTTCAAGACTAGCTGTTGCAAATACTCAGCTTTCATGAAGTTACGCTACCTTTTTGTTATCTAGGTGTCCCTATCATGGCTACTAGACTGAGCAAAGTGGATTGTAATCATCTGATAAATTCTATAACCTCGAGAGCTCGATCTTGGTCTTAGAGATTCCTCTCATTTGCTGGCCGTGTCCAACTTATAAAATCGATCTTACATGCCATTCATGTTTATGGGCCTGTTGTTTTCACCTTTTCCATGTCGGTATTAGTGCATATTGAACATGTCCTATAGCAGTTCTTATGGAAGGGGTCAGGATTGGGTGTTGGTGATGCGAAGGTCTCATGGTCTGAGGTATGCCTCCCTAGGGAAGAATGGGGCTTAAGCAAGCATAGGCTTCTCGATTGTACTTGTGCAGCAATGCTCAAGCACATTTGGCCTTTCATCATGGATAAGAAGTCTTTATGGTGCAAATGGATTCACTCTACCTTCCTAAAAAACTAAAAATTTCTAGGTTGTTACTCGGCCAACATTTTGTTCTTGGGCTTGCAAAAAGATTTTAATGATGCGCCCAGAATTTTTTATCACACTCCCATTGGCGTATAGAAGATAAGAACTCAGTTTCATTCTGGTTCAACCCTTGGTACCAGCGAGGGCCCCTATATAACCTCTTTACTGACCAGGACAATTACTGTTCGAGTATTTCGAGGAAGGCAACTGTGAGTGAATTTTACCCCCTAATAATCCCACTGTCTCTTGTTAGAGACACTATGGCATCTTGGATGGAGACATTGCCCTCTATAACCCCAGGTACCAGCGATCATTTTATTTGGAATAAGCACTCTTCGGGGTATCTTTTCTGTTGCCTCTGCTTGGGATGTTATCAGACGCAAAGGGTGAGTGGTCACGTGGCACTGTTTCATTTGGGACCGAGCCATTGCCCCTAGGCATGCTTTTCTTCTCTAGCTCATTTCCCTAAATAGGCTCTCAACGAAAGTTGTTTTGCTAAACTACTGTAGGATTATGGATGGTTCTTGTGCATTTTGTCGAACAAGACTAGACTCCAATGACCACCTTTTCTTCAGTTGCAATGTTACAGGCTTTCTTGCCTTGTTTTGGGCAGCCAAATGCAACTTGGCTTGGACTAATCGCTCGTGGTAGGAGAATCTTGCATGGGCTCTTCAGTATATAAGTGGCCAACAATTCCACCAATCCATTGCTTGGTACTCTTTTGCAGCCCTATATCATATGATATGACGCAACCGTATTATTTTTAGGAATCCGTACCATATCATTCCTACTCTTAAGAACCATCTGGTTAAGACCATCCAGGATAAGGCTTTGACCTTCAACAATGTCAAAGATGCACCCCGCAACAGGAGAATGCAAATTACTTGGGGCTGTTCCCCTTCGATTTTTGGTTAGTTGTGGCGTTTTATCTTGCTTTCGCTCCATGTCATTACCTGTTGTTTAGCTTACTACTTTGGCTGTTTGTCTATCTTTTGGTCGATTCGTCCATCCTTTTTGGCCACTGTTTTGGCCCTATTATTTTCCCGGTTGTATGGCAAACTGTGTCCCCTCGACACCCCTGCACCAATTATGACATTAGTGTCGCCTCGAGTGGAGGGTTGTTTAGTTCGGGCTATTTCTTGTAACTGGTCGCTTTGATACTACTTACCTTTACCAAAAAAAAAAGTTCTCATTATCTTTAGTGATGAAGGGCTTTTTCAAACTTGCAAAAAGACTTTTCAGAATCGTGATTGAGGCTGCTAATGGACAAGCCCGGCGAATAAGTGTAATGCTTTGTTTTGCCTTTCCCATGCTATTTAGTCCATGTATCTGATAAGATGCTTATTTATTTTCTGGGTCTGGAATCTCGATGTTTAATTCTATCGAGTGAAAGACATGGACAGAACCAAAATTGCTTATTTTTACTATGATCCCTTTTCTCAACCATCTAAGAAAAGGGAAGGATCTTGGACATCGGAGGTTATTGGTCGACGGTATATGCTGTCTGGAGGTGTCTAAAAATTAAGATTACCAATTGCAATCATCGTGTGTAATTAGACACCACCTTTGGGTGACAAGCTAGCTCTGATGATGTTTGATGAGGTCGATTCTCAACTCCTTTCCTTGGTTTATTGACCTTCTTTTCTGCTATTTGAGTTCGAACTAAATAGATGGAGGTTAGCTAGTGCAACCACAAGCTAATGCAAGCCAATGGGAACGAAATATTTCCATCAGAAAAGTAGATGAGTGTTTTTAAGTCTGGTTTCGATGATCTTAGTTTCAATGAATGGATTTTGGTAACTTCTCAACGATTCTAGTTTAAATAGGGTTCAAATTTCTGCAATTGTAAACACAATTAAGAATATACCCACATGTATATTTGTCATTACTCCATCTACTAGGAGCGGCACTACTAAAAGAATCGAGAAGTAGGTTCAATAACAGTAGTTAGCAAGAGAAGATTATTTTTGGAACAAACTAATGATGTAAATGCCAAGCAATTTTTTGCTTAAGAATTTTGTGATGACAATCTATTTTTTGATGTGATTTCATGGAATCGTTGTAGTGCTAATATTTTTGTGTATAATGCCTAAAGATGCACACTTCTTTCCTCCAATGCCTATATCTAGAAATGGGTATCTTGTTCAACTTTCAATATTTCTTGCTTTCATTCTAGAAACATTCTCATTCACACCTGATACTTGGTGAGTCCTCAGTTATTGACCATGACGGGTTTTATATGATACATTGAGCCATTCTTGTGACACAATGAATTTACCCTTTCAAATCAAAAAGCATTGGAAAAATGGTGAGAGTGTCTCTAAAGCTACATTGGCATCGCTCCTCGACATTACTTTTCAAGCAAGCATCCACATCCTTCAACAGGTTACTTTAGACTAATGAAAACTTGTTTTGCTTTCTTCTTTTGTACCCATACACCGCTAATGGCACTGTTGTTTACTTGAGCTGACTGGTAATTAGCTGGGATCTTTCATTAATTATAAACTATACTGAGTGAATTTTCTCTAGGTGGTGCTGAAGTATGTATATATGAGTTGAAAAGTAGACATAATAAGTCCATGAGAGCCTATCGACACATAGCATATTAGCCAACTGTAAAACGTTCATGTCATCTAATTTTCCCTTTCCAATCTATCTTCTTGTCTTTTCCCTTTTGAATCTTTCACTTGGTTTAATGCCAATGGTTTTTAGGCATGACAAACCCCTGACCACAGCAATGGCAGAATAGGTGTAAGGTGTGGATTGCACACACCTTTTGAAGGTAGAACTATCTTAAATAACTTCTGAAGAGGAAAAAGCTATTCTAGCATGTATTCCTCTGTCTGTGGGGGAATTATCTCATGTGTACTTTGTCCTC
Source organism: Psidium friedrichsthalianum (assembly GCA_019149425.1). Classification (NCBI taxonomy): domain Eukaryota; kingdom Viridiplantae; phylum Streptophyta; class Magnoliopsida; order Myrtales; family Myrtaceae; genus Psidium; species Psidium friedrichsthalianum. The sequence continues at coordinate 4,914 of JAGVVM010010319.1, read as the reverse complement.
GTGCTGCTGCATTTATTAAAGCTGAATGTTGCACCTCTTGTTTATTGAGGTGCCACTATCTATCCTATTTGTGGCCCTCCAAGCACACAATTTTGAAATAATGACATGAAAGGAGAGGACATCATATGTCATCAGTTCATGGCCGTATGATAGAGAGGAAACAAAAGTTTACTCGTTCGTTTAACCTTAGTACCAGCATGATTTTTACCATCATGTTTACTGTAAATACTTTAAAATGATGGAGATCAAATATATGTTTCATGATGCACTAAGAGTTGGTGAACTTGGAATAGGCTGAAATTTGATCGGCCGCTTGGAAACGGACCGTTAATCAACACTCATTGCTATGCCGTGATCAACGTTGTATTTTTGCATTTTGTTGTCGTTTTAATGGGTTTTTAGGCAATTGTTTATTTTTCAGTGGTGTTTTCGCAATTTTGTGTTTCCTATTGAATTAGGGTTGGCACCATATAAAATGGGTGTTTAGCTTTCCTAGTGGAGCACAACATGTTATTAGATTTTGGATAATCATATTCAAGAGAACAAATTGTTCCTCTTTTAATTTCAATTTTCCGTTAGCCAATTTCTGTTGTGTTTCAGCATTATTTTAGTATCAAAGCACAGGTTGCCTTGAACCGAAGGTTGAACAGAATCACAATGGACTTGGATAGTGGGGTCGGGACGGCTGAGGATATGGAGTTGTTCCTGAAGAAGATGAACAACTGTGTTAAAGAAACTTGCGAAACATAGAAATTGAGGAGTAAAGAAGACGAATCCAAGATTTGGAATGACAACTTGCGCAATCGAGGTTGGGCGTTCAACTCGAAGAAGGAGTAGAATTTGAGGATCTATCTGATGATGAAGAGAAGGACGTCAATCCTTTTTGGGTTTCGAATCAAGGACAAAATCAGGGAGTATGACCTGGAAATCAACCCGCTTTTTGTCATATCGGGACGGAGATCGAGATTCCTAAGTTTGAAGGTAAGACTTATCTTGATGAGTTTATTGACTGGCTGCATACAATTGAGAGGTTCTTGATATTAAGGATCTAACTAAAGAGTAGAGAGTTAAATTGATGGCCATAAGGCACAAAAACATACTTCAATATGGTGGGAACATGTGAAGAAGTAGCGTACTAGAGAGGGAAAATCGAAGGTGGATCGCTAGGATAAGATGAAGAAATTGCTGCAAAGAAAATTTCTACCTACTCATTATAGACAAGAGGCGTTTATTGAATATCACAATATTAAGTAATGAGAATTAATAATCGAGCAGTATACCAAAGAGTTTGATCACTTGCGAATGCGTTGTGATGTGGGTGAGGAAGACGAGTAAACAATTGCTTGATATTTGGCAAGGCTGCGAGCTGAAATTTCTAATGTTGAATTATAGTAGCATTTGACCTAAGAAGATGCGTGTAGGTTTGGCCTTGAAAGTGGAAGCGGGTGTAAAAGGAAGGGCAACGGTTTCAGATTTTAAAGTCTGTGGTCAAGCAAAGAATTTCGAGGAAAAGCAGGAATTCTTTCACCAACTTGACTCCAGCAATAGTTAGGATGTGAATTTTGAACCTGCAACAAAAAGAGAGACAGAGTAGTGCTGGAACTAGTAGGAGAGGAGTGCAACCAGCTATTGTTACAATTGTTAAGGAATCAAGCATTCACTACTAATTGTCAGAACCAACAGATTGTGACGCTTGTTGATAATCCAACCCTTGATGAAAATCTAGTTTATGATGAATCTGATGGGGAACAAGGGGATGCGATCTGAATCAGATTATCTATGCCGATTCTAGGTGAGTCCCTAGTTATTAGAAAGTTTTTAAATGTTTGCCATGGTGGAAGAAGAATCGTGGCTTAGGCATAATATTTTTCATACTAAGTGCACTAGTGGAGGAAGTATGTCGTAACGATAATAGATGGAGGGAGCTACGAGAATGTGGTACCGCTACCATGGTAGAGAAGTTGGGATGAAATAGAAGATCATCCTCAACCATACAAATTGTGTGGCTTAGGAAAGGGAACGAGGTAAAGTGAGCAAGAGTGTCTTGTGCAGTTTTTGATTGAAGAAAAGTATGTTGATGAGGTGTATTTTGATGTGGTTCCCAATGGATGCTTGTCATGTTCTGTTGGGAAACCGTGGCAATTCAATAGAAAGACAAAGCATGACGGTTTTCAGAAATACCTACACCTTCAAGAGGGATGGCCGGACCATTACCTTAGGTCCTTCAATTTGAGAAAGGAGGTGAAAATAATCTGTTGTCCAGGTCAGAGTTCCTGGAAGAGGTAAGAGCACATCTGAGCTTTTTGCCGTTGTGGTGATGGAGCTGAATTCTGACAATTCCAAAATTCCTACACAAGTTCTGCCCTTAGTTTGAGGAGTTTGTTGATGTCATACCAGAAGAGATGCCACCTGGATTGCTCCTATGAGGGACATTCAGCATTGTATTGATTTCATTCCAAGAGCTGTTATTCCCCATAGAGGTAGCTTACAGAATGAGTCTTAAGGAACATGAGGAGGCTATAAGACAAGTGCAAGAGCTTTTAGAGAAAGGCGCAGTTTGGAGAGAATGAATCCCTGTGCAGTGCTGGCCTTATTGGTTTCTAAGAAGATGGGTCATGGAGAATGTGCATAGATAGCAGAGCTGTCAACAAAATTACAATCAAGTATTGATTTCTTATCCCCGATTTGATGATTTGATTGTCAGTTACATGGAGGACTACTTTCAAAGATAGACTTAAGGAGGGAAGATAGTTAGTGGTTATCACCAGATTAGAATGTGACATGGAGATGAGTAGAAGACGGCGTTTAAGACGAGAGATGGTCTGTTTGAGTGGATGGTGATGCCCTTCAGATTTGTCTAATGCGTCAAGCACTTTTATGAGGCTGATGAATCAGGTTTTCTTCTTTTATTTGCTAATTCATTGTCATTTATTTTGATGATATTTTGGTTTATAATGCTTCGATTGACAACACTTGCAACATTTGAGAAGAGTATTTGAGGCCTTGAGGGAGCAAAATATATGCCAATACCAAGAAGTGTTTGCTTTTTAATTGATCATGTGCTTTTTTTGGGTTATATTGTGTCGAAAGAAGGCTTCAAATGAATCCAGTTAAGATCAAGGCCATTACGAGTTGGGAGACTCCGAAGAATATTCATGAAGTACGCAACTTTCATGGGCTAGCTTCCTTTTATCAGAGGTTGTTAGGGATTTCAACCCATTATTGCGCCTCTTACAGATTGTCTGAAGGGAGGCAAATTTGTGTGGTCCAAAGAATAGACGATCGTTTTAGTTGTTAAAGAAAAAGGTGACTAAATCCCCAATTTTATGCTTCCCAATTTTAGTGAGGTTTTTGAGTGCATTGTGATGCATCAGGCGTCGGTATTGGGGCATCCTGAGTCAGAAAAATAAACCTATGGCATTCTTCAATGAGAAGTTGAATGAAGCGAAGAGAAGTATTTCGACTTATGACAAAGAATTTTACGCCATAGTGAGGAACTTGAACATTGGAGGCACTACCTTATTTCAAAGGAATTTATTATTTATTTAGATCATGAGGCCTCGAAGTACATTAATGGACAGTATAAACTGATGCTAGACATGCAACGTGGGGTGGAGTTTCTTCATGCTTTCGATTTTGCCATTAAACATAAGGTAGAATACTAAATAAAGTAGCAGATTATTGAGCAGAAGACATTCTCTCTGTCTACGATGCATGTGAGAGTTTTGGGCTTTGATTCTTTTAAGGATTTTATATGTTGATATCCCATTTTGGAGATATTTGGAGGAAGTACAAAATAGGGCCCTTTCAGCAATTTCTGATTGTGGAGGGCTTTCTTTTCAAAGGCAATAGGCTATGTATCTCTTAGTGTTCTTTGAGGAAATCATTATTATTGAGATTCATGTAAGAGGTCTAGCTGGGCACTTTGAGGTGGATAAGATAATGGCCTTGTTGTGTGAACACTTTTATTGACTCTGAATGGAGCATAATGTGACTCAATTTGTAAAAAGATGTAGGGTTTGTCATGTGGCAAAAATTAGGGATACCATGCTAGTTTATATATGCCTCTACCTGTCCAGTTGCACCATGGAAGGATGTCAGCCTTAATTTCGTATTGGGATTGCCAAGAACACAATGGAAAAAGGATTCCATAATGGTGGTTTCGATAGAATTTTAAAGATGGCGCATTTATTTCTTTTAACAAGACCTTTGATACTTCACAAGTAGCTCTTTTTTTTTTTTTTGCAGGAATTGTTAAGTTATGTAAGTTCCCAAATCCATTACCCCATATCGTGAGTGAAGTTTTGAGTCACTTTTGGTGCACTCTTTGAAAGCACTTGGGAACCGGATTGTGGTTTAGTGTCTTTCAACCATCCCCAAACCTGATGGGCAAACCAAAGTTGTCAACGAAGCTTGGGGAACTTACTATGAATGGTTGAGATAGCCAGTGGCAATGGGACTTTGGTGTTACCTCAGGTAGAAATTTGCCTACAATAGGTCACACAACATCAAACGACAACAGAGTCATTTTGAATAGTCAAATGGGACACAATCCAACGTGGCAAGCGGTGTTTACGCTTGCGTGAGGCAGGGGGGGGGCACAGGGGTCTTCGCGCGCGAGTCAGACAAGGTGCGCGTCGAGGATGATCTTTAGTGTCTCCGTGTTTGTTGTTGCAAAGCTGGCTCTTCTCGCGTGTTTGATACCTCATGTGACCTCTCTCAGATAGGGAGGCCTGGCTGAGCGGCCTGCTGAGGGCACACGATCCGCTGACCCGGGCTTGACGAGAGATAGAGCGCTCGGCCGCGGTAGATGCGCGCGCCCGTCTGCTGTCGCGCCTAGCCCGGGCGCCTGGGCATAGTCTTTGCTCGGCGGCCGCGGACGCCGGGGTTACGTCTGCCTGTCATCGGTGTCAA
>JAGVVM010010318.1:0-16129 GCA_019149425.1 Psidium friedrichsthalianum | reverse complement strand
CCCCCTTTAAAGTTCTTAGACTTTTTGTGCTGTAAGGAATTAGATAGGCCTCAATGGAGTTGTAAACTAGTCAGGCTACAGATATGATGAATTGGGAAGATGACGGCAACCGGGACGAAGCTGCTCCAAATTTCACTCCAGGGAGACGTTGCTGAAAAAGATTGGTACTGATACTAGCCAGTTCTCACAAGTCCAGCGGTCCCTTCAAAAAAAATGGAGACCTAGGCCATGGCGGTATACGCCGAACTATCCAACGAACTTCCATCTTCTGATGCATAAGCACTTTCACGTACTTGACATCTAAGCGATGTGATTGAGGTTGATCTCCACAGGAAACCAAAAGCCTCTTTTACCTACCACATTGCCCTCGGTTTTCCCACCGAAAGCTCCATGTCAGGCGAGTATTATACATTTCGGTGAAAGAATTCATTACTTGACCCAACTGGGATAGTTTTGTCTCTAGCAGCAACATAACAAGCTAACCCATTCTAGCAAACACCACTCAAAATCTGTAACTATAGCTAGGCGGTACTGTTCAATATGCAATGCCTACTGCTTCACAATTCATCTGTGGAACGTTTTTCCATGCGTCTCACTGGCATCATACCTGATGCTTGTTCTCCAATCATGCAAGAAGCGACTTCAACCTGACACGATCGAAATCGAAGCGTCGTTTGGAAAGGCCGAACAGCGGAGCTAGAGAGAGAAGCTGCGGTCTAGACGAGCTTTGCAAGGTGGCCTGATCCAATCTTGTCCAATCGGGGGATGATGGTGGCTCTTCTAAGGGTAAGGATGGTTCTGGTGGGGCTCCGACGAAAGGAGGGAGCCAGTGTGGTGGCGTTGACGAAGCCATTGGGTTAAGCTATCCATAAACAGATTGATTTTATTCACATATGCTCTCTCTATTTGGGCGGAGATTGTAAGGACAGATTCAACAGCACTTGAAGCAAAGAGATGAGGGGGAAGAGAGGAGGAAGAGCAGAAGGTCAAAGATGGTTTTGGTGGGTTTGGCTAAAGGCGAAGAAGGGCCCGGGAAAAGACGAATGAGTTTAACAAAGGCTTAGCCGCAAAAGCGAGGTGGGCAAATCACCCGTCGGGGATGTCTATCGACTCCAACGAAGGATCATCTTCATCTTCGCGTCGACTGGGGAGGGCGCAACCCTGTAGGGTACTAGTCATCCGTCCCCCTTGGAGCGTCAATTCGTCATATTTTTCCTCCTCTCTTCCTTGGTGGAGGTACGTGTGTGCTCCTCGTCGACGCGTCCGCCCGTTTTTTTTATGGAACTCCTAGAATCCAAATACACCTTGTTAGGATGAAAGCATTTTTTGTGTGAATACTAGTTTCGTATTCCCCTCGGAAGTTGTCCGGCGCTTACATCCAGACCCTGAACTATGTCTTCCTCCTCATATATGATCATGATCGCCATGGGGATTGGCAATGGTCGTCCCCACGAAGTCTCCCTCGCTATCTTTTTCACATATGTCGTTCAATGATCTTCACGTCACCTTCCACTTCTCCACCGTAGCCCCCGTCAAGTGTCCCACTTCACCATTCACTTTTTCTTATTTTTTCTTTTTCTTCTTCTTTTGTGAGTGCCCCCATGGCCCCTCTTGATCTTCGTACGGCGGTATGTTGCCAATTCAAATGGGCATAACAAACCAGACCAAGATGGCAATAGTATGATCCAATGATGGTGTCCCTCAATAAACATGCGTATTGACAAAATTTGACCATAAGAATTTAATTGCCGCAAACCCCACCATTACAATAGCTATTACCTTCGCACAAAATTAGAAGAACGACATTTTTGGTGACTTCCATTTTCAAATTCCCATAGTTAAATGTGGTCTTACCATTGTTGGGGATCAAAATGTTTGAAAACATTTGTACTATGTGGCCATCTTTGGCGTTTAAGATCAAGACCATCACAACCTCAAATATTCAAGAGCATACTTGATAGGACTTTCTTTCCCTCGGGGAAAGTGTGATTTCAGTGTGTTTGTGACGTTCACTTGACAAAAGGTACCATGCTACTCCTACAACATGGTCTTGCCAACATTTATAGCAGCAGATTATATGCAGCCTCGGCCCGAGATGTTTTTGTAACCAGCTGCAGTTACTTTGATTTTTGAGACCTTAACTTGTACGTAAGATGCAAATTTGGTATACACTGCAGAAAACAATCAATGGCAAGGGTGACGCCCCGAACTCTCTGGGCCCGTGTGCGACAGCCCTCGGCTCATACGCGTCCTAACCGCATGCGCCTGACCTACGACTACGCGACGGCCCGGATGCCCATCGCGGCCAGACGACGCATCAGAAAAGTCACAACCTGCTGAGCTTGGCTTCTGTCCATGACACCATGCATATAACAGTGGGGGGTAGCACTTAAGAGAAGGATGGGCATACAAAACAACAATTTCATATATATATAACAAGCGGTTGATACAGACCCCAAATGAAGTACACACTGAGGTCCAAATTCTACGCTCTGATAGCCTAGACTCGACACGAGTGCGGTCACTCCTGCGCGGCCTCCTCCTCAGGGTCATAGTCTGCCCAAGGGTCTCCTCCTCCTCAGGATCTGTCTCCATGTCCTCGCCCTCCTCGTGGCCATCAACCTCCATGCGGCCTGGGGACGGCAGCTCTACCATCGGGTCAGGGTCCACCACCTCACCCCTCCATATGCAGCGGAGTGAAGGAGCCCTGGTCAGCCTCCATAGGTACGGGGGTGTGCGGTGGGGGTCCGCTCAAAGCCAAACATACCCTCTCTCATCCATGCCTCGAACCTATGGGGTACAAAATGGGGTTACCTCTGATCTACCCAGATGGTAGTTAGTCGTGCGCTCCCAGAGGACAGAGTCCTCATCCACGTGCTGGGTGATCTCGTCTCTATCTGCACGGGCAGTCCAAAAAGTATAGGTTGCTCGGCCATCACTGGCGTCCTGGATCTGTAAACAAGGACACCACCGCCAGTGAGTCGGAGACTCAGCAAGCTCACCACTAATCCTACGTAGGATAGGGTAACAAGTGGGGTCGGTCCCTATCCAATGGACTAGGTTTCTGGTCATCTAATTCGGGTACTCTAACTCACTAATGGTACCAAACTCCAGAGCAGGAACAGCCAGACTACCTCTATATAGATACATACACATCATGCATATCATAAAATTGTAAGGCGGCACTCACAGACAACAAGCAGTACACAAAATGCAAACCGGAGCATGATTCCGCCTGTCTCGAATGATACCAATGGATCCTGCCCACTTATCCCTCCAATTCCCTCAGGGCCCATCCACTGTCCACTCGCTTATTCCCAACTGCGTATGTACGCTACTATTGGCCAATGCTTATCCGCTCCGTTGTCCCCGCGTATACGACGCCTCAGGGCTCATCCCACATGTCACACCTCCAGGTGGACTCATAGCATGCTTCCTGGTATATATGCTTAACAAATGTCACAGTGCCTCATGAAGGGCAAGGCAATCTCATGAGATCTCACAAGCAAGGAGGTTACAATTCCACGATTGGTCCCTAACAACCCCTATTCATCGGAGTAATGCCACTATGTAATCCCGTACCCACCACCGCAGTTTACAATCAACTGGGTTCGATCGGTACTCCCACATAATTATATTAGGCGTTTGCTCCTTCTTGACGCAGACTCCCAATTAGACTCAATCGTTCTTTCCTTGAAATGGCCCAATTAGTTAAGTTAAGCCATTGGGCCTAAGGCCCATTTACTATTCACAAGCCCATAGTCTAATTATGAATATTAGATAATCTAAGGCCCATTATTTACTTCAATTTTCGGGTAGGGCCCAAGCCCATATTTTGAAGTAAGCTTTTAAGCCCATTTTACTTAATTAGGCCCATCTCAACCCTAACCCACGCACTCATCGGGCCCTTAAATTTTAGATTCAAGAACCATGATTAGCCCAACTTACCTAAATTTTGGCGTCCAAATGAGGCCATTATAAGACTCAAGCCCATAGTTCTATTTTAGGTTAGTTTGGCCCAAAACTAGTCCCCAAGCCCAATTGCTTCGTTCGGACCCACTATCCGCGTCAAGCGCCAAGGCCCCCTATTTGCAAGAGCCCATAATGATCAACCCAAGGCCCAATAAAAATGCGACCAGCCCATACACGAGGCCCAACGGCTAAATTATCAAATTAGCCTAATGACCTTTACCATAATCCACCATTAACTATACAAACATCTTCGTGTTAGCCACTAAGACATCATACCACATGCATATACCACATGCCTAGGCCACGATTAGGGTAGAGCTTACCTAGATGGGCCGAGAATGACGACGAGAACGGCTAGGGACTCCGGCGGGCCGTTCGGCTTCATCACGGCCCGACGGAAGGAGAGCGGGGCGGCGGAGGGGCTGGTCTTGGCTGTTCCGTGGCCTCCAAGGGTCCTATTACATGCCTTTAGGTGTTAGAGAGATCTTGGGTCGGGTGGAGTGAGCCGTGGCGGCCGGTGTTCGATTGACGTTCAACGACGGAACGAACGGTGAGGAAAAAGGTGGGCTGCTTCGGTCCTCGAACTAGAGGAGTCAAACCACGGAATTTGAGACGAAGAACAATGGGAGACTTACCAAGTGATGAGGACGGGAGTGGGTGGTCGACGGCGGCTGGTCGACGGCGGGCGTGGCGTTGAAGGCGGCGGCCGGCTGGACGGAACCGAGAGGGAGAGAGATGGTGAGGATTCGGTTGGGTTTATGGTGGCTCTCATGGGCCACGAAAATGGAAGAACAAGAAGCCAAGGGGACTTACCAAGTGAGGGTGGAGCCGGTGAGTGGCCGGACGGCGCGAGACGACGGCGACGGGCGGTGTTCACGGCGGACGGGCGGGCGAACGGGGAGAGAGCAACCGAGAGGGAGAGAGAGTTCGGGAGAGAGGGAGGGGAGGCTAGCCGAAAATAGAGGGAGAGAGGAGAGAGAGAGAGAGAGAGATGTTTATAATGGCTAAAAAATCAAATTTAATTAGATAGTGGGTTAGGTATAAAAAAAGATGGATGTGACTTGTACTTTGATTGATAGATTGACTTGCCTTGGGAATTGAACCATGATTGATTGATGTGATTGATGGGATTGATGTGACACTTGATTGATGGGACGTTTGATTTGACTTGCCTCGATTTGCGTGCCAAATGCACCGATCGGGTCCCGAGCGCGAACGAATTTCGGACTAAATTAGGTGTCGGTCTATCGTATCCACTCTCAAAAATCTAATTTCTCTAATTCTAAGGACTGAGCATTTACCGGGGGCATTTCGGTAATTTTCCATTCACGTCTTGCTTCTCGACGTGACCGGCTGTCTACCCTTCAGGCGACGTTTCTGAAACTGAATCCATTTTCTTCATTGCGTTTATCTTACTTATTCGACTGTCCAATGTCGGATTTCATTTTGTGGTCAATTTCATTAAATACCGACTCTGTCTCAGTCTCAGACAACGGGCGGCTGTTTGGGAGGAATTCCCAGATAGCCTTTCCCCTTTCGGTTGGTTGTCCCAGGGTAGCTAGTCCTGAGTGAGCGTCGATCAGTGTACTAATGAAGCTTTTCCATTCATTTAGAAAGTCCGATAAATGAGTCGAATTTTCAGACTGTTACAAAGGGTGTCGTTGTTATGACCTATTCGAGAACTTGTGGGTGCTTGTCTAATGGACCAAATCACTATCTGAGGGAGAAGCAATACGGAAGAGAGAGACCTGTCAAATGATAAATTGACTTCGGAAAACCGAATGCAACAATGGAAAATGCATGTCGCGACCCTCTCGAGATTTCCGGATCCCGAGGGAGCTAATGGATTGCTAGGCCCATTGGGTATGTGGGCTCAGCTCGGGCCCTCCCAGGCCCATACCAAATCGCGTCAAGAAGTTTTAAATCGAGATCGACCTTAGTGTGGTCGAGTGACATGTGAATAGTGTGCATGCCATCGAAGTCGCCACCAGTCATTTATTGGAGGGTATGACTGGAAACCCTATCAAACGGTTGGGAGAGATCGTTCGATCCTACGAAAATCAGAGATCTAGATTCGGGGACTTTGTTACGTCGATATTGCTATCGATGCCCTTTCGGTACCTAAGTTAGGTGATTTTCCTAATCTAAGGAATTCATGCAGGCGAGATTGGGTGAGGTAGGCTCTAAAAAGTCTAAAGGGTTCATGCAAATGGGAGTATTTATCCTATCAATCACAATCATATAAAAATGCGCAATCAGGGAATCAATTCAGAGAGAAATCACACCACCATCAGTAAAAACAAGCAACGGGGAGTCCTAGAAGTCGAGGAAACACACCATTAGGTTCGAGGGTGATTTGGGATGATTTGGAATGGTTTGGGTCAGACTGACCAGAGGGGCAAAATGGTCATTTGGGAAGCTCGGGGAGTCCTAAAATGTGAGATTAGGTCAAACCAGTTGAATGTGGTTTTTCCCTAATTTTCACTATTTTTGAAAATTTTTCTGAATTTTTTTTTAAAGATTTTTCTGCAATTTTTAGAACTTTTCTAGATTTTTTTAGAATTTTTCTAGACTTTCTAAGAATTTTTTTTAAAGATTTCCCCTATTTTTGGACATCTTTTGGAATTTTTTATTATTATATTTTTTTAGGCATCTATTATTTTTCTAGAATTTTTTTTGAAAATTTTTTGTGATTTTTCTAGGATGTTTCCGAGTTTTTTAGAATTTTTCTGAATTTTTTGGAATTTTATTTTGATTTTAAAAATTTTTCCAATTTTTCAAAACATTTTCTACATTTTCTGACAAAATTCTTTAAAATTTCTATGAACTTTTTTTTGTTTAATTTTGTAATTATTTTTTATTTATTTTTGAATTATCATTTTCGGAATTTCCTAATTTTCTAAAGACTTTCGAAAATTTTATATATTTTTCTATTTTTTTTTATTTTCAACACTTTTAGTTTTATTAAATTTCCGATTTTTAAACATTTTTATTATTTTTATTCCCGGGACCGAACGGCGTAGTTTGGTTTTTTTTATTTTCTATTTTTTTGACGATTTTTTTTATTTCCTGTTATTTATTTTTATTTTATTATTTATTCTTTTAATTTTTGTTTAATCTTAATTTTCCGGGCCGGATCGGGTTGACCCGGCCCGTGACCCAAACATGCCGGACAAAACGACGTCGTGCTCGTTTTATTAACTTTCTATTTTTTATTTGATTTTCTAGATTTTTTTATTATTATTTTTTTTATTTTCTGCCTTTAATTATACGGACCGGGTCGACTTGACCCAGCCCAATGCCCAGACCCGGCCCAAGGCCCACTATCTTAAGCCCGACGTAAAAACGACGTAGTTTTAGAAATTATTTTTTGAATTTTTTTGAAATTTTTATAGATTTTTATTCTATTTTCATTTATTTTCGCCTATTTAATCTAACAGCTAAGAATTCGCCACGTGGCATGATCCCAGTCGCTTATTCTTTATACTAATCCTACGGTCGAGATTGAACCCAAGACTAATCCTAACCGTTCGATCCAAAAATGATTTTTTAAAATGGTTTTTATTACCAAAAATAATTTTATTCCCAAAAATTTCAGATTAAGACACGTGTTAACATTTCCGCCGTCGGATCCGGGTATTTTTTATTTTGAAGCTCACTCTTTTTTAACTCTAAAAAAAAGTAAAATTTTTAGTAAAAACCTAGACTGTTGACCGACCAACAGAAGGGTTGACCGAGCAACCATTCACCCGGAACAGACGACCGCGAGCCGCCGGTGAACACAACTCCGACCGAAAATGCTGACTCCGATGAGGATTAAACTTGCGAAATAAGCATTCAACCTGGGACATAATTTAACAAACAACACACGAGACAATTCGGGGAGCTTACCTGTCGGTCCTAAGAGCTTGGGTTCGAATAAAAGGGCCTCAACGACTCGAGGTTGACCGTAGGAGTTTCGGAGTTGGATCGAGGGTTTCATACGGTCAAATCATAAACAGAAAGGAGAATCAGATGCGGAAGGTAATAGGAGAAAATGGAACCGATTTTAAACAGACTGATCAAGTAAACAGAGGTCCGCCATTGATGGACCTCCGAGCTCCGACAATGGCACATACCTTTTCCGGTGATGAAACGACGAACCGATGGGTTGCCGAAGTCCCCCAGGGTGTGCGATGCTTACGGAACCGCTTCGAGGGCTTGCCGACGCTTGGCCGCTGTCGACGAGGCTCTCAAAATCCCCTGATTCAAAAACAGGCCCCCCTCCTCCAAAAAATGATGACCAGCCCTCCCTTTTATATCGTCTTTTGCTCGAAATCTTTTTCAAAAACAACCCATTAACCGAACGGAAATCTCTCGCCAAGATCTTTGCTAATCTATTGGTCTTCAACAGAAATCCTTCGATTTCAAAATCAGTGCGCGCGCGAGAAGGCTCCTGGAAGAAGACGATGAATAGGCGGGTCACCGGGTCGGGTCGACCCGACCCGATCAACCCGCTTTGGATAAAAATCCCAAATCGACCCCAAATTTTCCACTTTTTCCCAAAATTGACACCAAAATTGGATCGAGGGAGATGAAATCTTCTTGAAGATGAATTTCTTCTCAAAAATACGTGGATATTTATGCGAAAACCCAATTTTTTGGGTTTGACCCGAGGACCCATTTCGGCAAAATCCAAACTCTTAATGTCCTTTTTTGCAAAATTAACGCCACCAATAGATTTCAAGAGGTCAAAATCTAGGGAGTGACGTCGCCCCTTTTTCAATTCAGTCCCTAGAAAAATTTTAATTGCATTTTTAGTGATTTTAGGGACTAATTTTGAAAATTAGAAATTGCATTTTGTCCTTTTGAGCGAAATTGGACAATTCGAGAGCTTTTGGACTGTATTTTAATTTTTGAAAAATAGAGAGGATGACACCTCTAAAAATGTAAAATGGAAAATTAAAAACTAAATGAAATTTCTAGAATTCTTAAATAATCTAAAAATGAAATTAACAAAGAACCCCTAGATTCCAGACTTTATTTTTCTAAATTTATTCATCAAAATGAAGATAAATTAAATTAAAAATATTTACTATTTTTTGGTAATTTTCTGGCCTCAACTACTATTTTTTTATAATTTTTTATTATTTTCCTATTCTGAAAATATTTTAAAAAATGCATAAATAAAGGAAAGATTTATTTTTTGTTCAAATTGTTCTCTAAGGCTTTGGCCGAGGTCCCCAACGTCATTTTTCATTTTCTTATTTTTTATTGATTTTTTTTTATGAATTTTTGAAAATAAATGCAGAAAATACGAAAAATAAGGAAAATTATTTTTTGCTCAAAATTAGTTTCCCAGACGGAGGCTGAGGTCTCCAAATTGATTTTTCCAATTTTCCTCATTTTTATTGATTTTTTATGATTTTTGAAAAAATAAAAATTGGCTAAAAATCAAGTGTCAACAATGCACCATGAAGTCATTGAAAAATTTGGACTATTATAGTGGCAATGTCACAACTCCAGAAATGCAAAAATCAAAATTTACAAAGTTAAAATGAAAATTTTCTATAATTTTTCCAATTAATCTGATTTTGCTGATTTCTCGGCCAAATGAAGAGAAAATTAAAATAAAAAATACTGACAGTTTGCCAGACAGTTTTTTTTCATATTTTGTGTGGCCTCAAAATGTAATTTTTAAAAAAATAAATTAAATTTTTCCTAATTTGTAAAAAATATTAAAAAAAATGCAAAAAAATATGAAAAATTATTTTTGTTCAACATTTGGGTTTTCCTAGGCTTGGCCAAGGTCCTAAAGTTGATTTGTAATTTTCTCATTTGTTTCTTGATTTTTCTATGAATTTTTCAAAAAAAAATACAGGAAATACTAAAATTATAAAAAAATTATTTTTGGGTCAAAATTGGTTCCCTAGGTTTGCCAAGGTCCCCAAAGTTGAATTTTTTAATTTTATTAATTTTTATGGATTTTTTAATTAATTTTAAAGGAAAATGTGATTAAAAATCAGGTGTCAATAGCTGCCCCTTTTTGAAAGGAAGCTCAGTAGAGGTTCATTTCAAGACAAGATGACACCTGAATCTTAATCGACTCAACCCAAGGAAATAAAAAGAGTTGTGACGTTTGATCTCCAATACCTCTCTGTGTAAGTTCTAATTCAGACCCGACTCGAGAGGCTTTCATGAAGTGAGGGAGAGATAGAGAGGAGAGTTTACTTGGCATTACCTGCTTGTCGTATAGCTGTTGCATGACACGAATGCTCTTTGAATAGGCACCCAAATATTCATTCTGAGGATACTCGGGGAGGTTGAGCTTTGACCAGTATGGTAGGTCGATCCATAACAGAGTTCCTAATGAAGGGACTCTAGGGTGATATATTCTATTAGAGGATTCGCTTGCATTTTAACCCGTATGGTGAGTCGTACCATGATAGAATTCCTAATTAAAGAATCCTAATGATTGAAATTAGTTGAGATTTGACCTGTATGGTAGGTCACCCCATGATAGAGTTCCTAATGAAAGAACTCTAGTGGCGATCTATCCTATTTAGAGGATGCGCCTGCATTTTGACCCGTATGATGGGTCGTACCTTGACAAAATCCTGATGAAAGGATTCTACTGAGCAGTTTACCTAATATCGGGTTCACCGAAGAGAATGCTGTAGAAGGACTTTGTGCCTGTAGAAAGGACTTGGTGCTTGTAAGAAGGGCTTTTGAAACGACTCACCTAATGTGGGATTTGCCGAAGGAGTGCTTGTAAGAAGGACTTTGTGCCTGTAGAAAGGACTTATGCCTGTAGGAAAGACTTTTGTGCCTGTAAGAAGGACTTTGATCCTGTAGAAAGGACTTTGAAATGGACTGTTCCGTATTGGGGTTTTCAATGGAAGGGCTCCAAGGATAGCATACCCTATGAAAAGGGCTCGTTCATGTAATGCCTGCAATTGAGGACTTGAAAAATGGACCATCCCGTATTGGGTTTCCAATGGAAGGGCTTCAGAGACAGCATACCCTACAAAAGGGTTCGTCTATGTGGTGCCTGCAACTCAGGACTTGGAAATGGATCATTCAATGTTAGAAGTCACCAACGATTACCTAAATGTCACCTTTTTGGGTAGACAAAAGAGGTATTGATTGAAAAAATAATTTTTGGGTGTCAATCTGGGGTCTGGGGAGGGCAGGATCTTGTAGAAGCTCAAACCCGATTTAACTTACCAAAAGGGGTCATTTTGAGATTTGGGAGACAGGAATCCTACAGAAACTCAAACCTGATTTAACTTATAGTGAAGGACGCCATTCTAGGATCTAGGGAAGTCAGGAATCCTGCAGAAACTCAAGTCCAAATTATATTCTCCCGTCGCTTTAGGAATAAGCCAAAGAGGTAGAGATTAAGAACATGAGAGTGGGTCGATCGTGAACTAATGAATGTCTCATGAGAACATATCGTTCACGAGTCGAAAGGGTCCAGAAAATTTACCTAGGTCTTCTAAGTTAATGACCAAGGCATAGACATGCTGACTGTGTCATGCCTGCTTGTTCACTGAATGATCGTATGTGCCGCAATGGATTTGAGTACCCTGACAATCGTCAGAATTCATTCCCTTGAGATATACTTACCCGAGGATTTGGAAGAAGCGCCTGGTGGTTTCTCGACAACTAGGCTTATTTATTCAATAATCGCCAAATGAATTTCGAGACCTTGGAAGGTGACTCGAATATCGGGAATGTGTTACCTGTAAGTAATGTCAGAAGTAACACGTGCAAGCATTTTCATCAATGAGTTCATTGGTTCATACAAACTACTCAGCGAAGTTTGCAATGACTAGAAGCAGTACGTGTAATAACTCATGATGCAATCAATCAAAATGTGGATCATGCATGATCATTTTGTCAAATTTACATTACCAATTCTATTCAATGAGGTTATCATGGTATAAACATCTCGAATGTAATCTGAATAGGGGGTTTTTTCAGCCTGAAAGGGCTTTCTCTCACTCTCGAGGAAAGCTGTTTATCCTGAGTGCAGGATTGTAAAGAAATTACTCAATCTCACCATCATCACGTTCAGCAAGGGTTTAAGTAATTTCACAATTGGTACTATCAAGCCGATCTAGAGGTCTTAATTAGGATCATAATGTAGGTTGGTCAAAGGTTGCAAAATGGGACTCTTTGAGCCAAGGCCATTGACAAAAAGTCTTCATCGTCTGCTCCGAGTTTACAAGTCAAGAACCCTGCAAAAATGAGAGAGAAATAGTCTTGCTCGTACCTTTTCGAACGATGCTTAAAATCATTCAACTCTACATTACTCAAAGCGCCTTAATCGAAAAGACTTTCATGGGTTGTAACGTAGGTTGGGATTGGGGACCAAGGAAGGCTTATTTTGGCCCAGAAGATATATGAGGTGGGTTTGACGTTGGTGATCATTGCATCTTTATCACCAGTCTCGACCCTCTAAAATGGTCCTCAACTGCTGAGTATACTTTGCAGTTTTGACTTCTTCGAAGATTTTTCTTTTGCAATCAGATCTCATTGGAGATTTACCGAAGGAGACCATATGTCGTCACTGAGTTTACAAAATGTACATGTAAAATTCAATGAATATTGATTTGAATGGGCATTGGCCTTACTTTTGATTGGCGCTTTGCTTTTTCATGCCCGGGACTAGCCTTTTTCTTTTTTCTTTTTTATTTTTATTGAAAAGATCTTCCAAAGATTATGCCGTATGCACATGCATATAAAAATCTAGCATACTTGAAGAGTTGATTGGGAACTCTATGTAGACCCACTTCTTTTGAGTTCTTTTACTTTGAGGTGGTGCCATCTTCATCTTGGAATGAGCAATGATCATCAACGGGGTCTTAAGAAATGAATATGCATGCTCAATTGGGCGATGCAAAGGATAAAAGTGTATTGATAGAGAAACGAATACTTTTTCGTCATCCTAAAGGCACTTGAGTTATCGCATGAGGTTGAAAGCAAGGAAACACTCGAAAAATTGATGTTAGTCTGAGCAAGAAAATTTCTAACCATTTACCTCGTGCTATTAACTGGCACTGTCTCCATTTGCCCCAATGTGAAGGTGGTTTCTTGACAGGGGTTACGAAATGAAACCGCCTCTCAAATGGGTTGTCTATGGTCACATGTAGTGTTTAAGGAAAGAGAAATGAACGCCTCTTTCCTTTCGGCTATCGTACCTTTTGCGAGAAAAACTCATTGTCTTGGGGAATGCGGATCTTATTTAGCACTCAACTCACTATGGATTAAAATGTAGGACGTGTGTGGAAATGGCTTGCCTTTCATCATCCTTCATGCCCCATTCCACACATTCATGCATCATGTGAAGTTTATGCTCCAAGTCAGAATTGACAAATTAAACATGCAGAATAGTCATGCACAAATCATGGAATGTGTAAACACAATGCAGATGTGACAATTTTTTAGAATCACCACGGTGTTTATAGAATGTGCAAGCATGGAAGAGAATTTCTCAAGAAAGGGGGAATTCGAATTGCCCCTGGAAATGCGGACCAAATGAATTGAGGGTTTACTCTTAAATCGAGGAGTGGCTCGTCTCTGCCTTTGTCACTGCACAATGAAGCGCATGGGGAAGGAGTATTTGGGCTTATTTAATGATGACAACCGTTATGGTCATCGGTTTGAATGCCCCTATGCAAAAAGCAGAAAGATTATCCTTGAAACAAACGAGCTAAGGAAGACATACTCCCCTTTTCACTTCAAGATTTGCCGATCCAATTTGCCCCATTTTCATCAAATAGACCTCATCAGATGATCATAATTTTTGCCCCATTGGGGCTATCTTCTTCGACATGTTAAATGTTAATATAAACATTTTCTGTCAAAAGAAAAGGAGACTGTTAGCGGTATTGGAATGGATAAACTGGAAACGATACTGGTTTACCCTTCATCTTGAATGCCTTGCATACCCTTTCTTCAGCTTCGCTGGGTTGAGTTTCCCTCAACTATTTGGACACTTCACCCCTAGGGCCAAGTTAAATAGCAGAGTATTGACTTTGGTTTGTTCGTCAGTATTTCTATTTCTTTCTGCAAAAAGAAATGTGCAAAAAATTATTTTATTTATTTATAATATTTACAATATTCCCCAGCTTTAGGGGATCGAACTTGGATCGCTTCGGACCATTGTCATCCTCTCCCATGCCATCAGGCCCATTTGACCGTAGGCGTCCATGGGGTTCTCCTTTAAGGGTTAATCTTTAAGATAAGCGGTCTTGTTACATTGCACTAGACAGTTTTGCGTCACGATGCTTTTCAAGGCAATTTATAATCCTGTTAAGAATAGAAGAAAGTAATTCAGATTCGAGACGATCAGGATAAATTGGAACGATACTAAATTACCCTTCTTGAGATTGCTCGCGTCTTTCCTCGTATTTTTCTTTATTTGAACCCGTCCATCCAGTGGCAATGTCCACAAATTGATTTGCCCCCATTTTTGTTCAATAAGAGACTTCGCATTTGGGTATGACCCATGCTCTCCGGCAGTTTACAAATTCCCTGAGAATAGAGGGGTTCAATTTAAACTGGAGCAACTGGGTAAATTGAAACGATAACGAAATACCCTTCGAGTTTTCGCGGACTTTTAGTCGCAATTAATTCGTCGTGAGTTTGGTGCATGTCGGATCCAAGCATTTAATAGGGGGAAGGGAAGATTACTACTTCTTGCTTTTGCATTAAAGCTAGAGATCTATAAAACAGAAATATCCACGCAAAGGAATAAATACATGTATTCATTCAGATTGATTTTGCTCCTTTTGTAGGCTCTCCATGTGCTGCAGCAAGCTTCATTCCCGATCAGTACGCATCGGTCATGTTGAAGGTCCCGTGATCACTGACTTCGAAATACAGGCTCTGTACGCACATCAGAGCCTCGTGCTTTACCAACATCGAACTGGTTGATCATGCGGAAAGCTCGTCGTCATGCCACTTGCTTGGTGGTGATACATCCCCTCTTTCCTCGGAGGCATCAATGCTGACCCCTATAGATTGGTCTTTTCATACCTTCTCCAACAGAACTTGGTCCTGTTATGAACTGATCCAACTCACCTCTTAAACGGGCATTTTTGATCCTCAGATACTGTCTTTCGTCGAGGGTGAGGAGGCTATTGCAGTTAGGCAGGTGGCGGAGTCGAAAGCTTCCTTATACCTCTTGTTTCTCTGCTCAGAGTTTTTCATTTTCAGCTCTTAGAAACTCAACTTCATGGGCTCATGTTGAGTCTTTACTCGAGTTCGCCTATTTTGAAACCAAAACTTATTTACGAAGGGTTCAAGCCCTGTTTCTTGGTTCAGTTCAATTCTTTATTTGTCATCTGGCATAGGGCACTCTGTGAAGAAATCTTCAAGCTTTTTGAACTTGACGCTCAAAAAAAAAAACGTGGGACCCGGCGACGCTTCCTTGACCCTTGTTGTTGTTGTCTTATCTTTATTGAGATCGTGGACGTCATTGGCGAAAGGGCCAGGCTCCCATGGTCTGAATTCCAAACATGGCCTCAACTCTTCATCTCCCTATTCACATCAAGTAACGATAGCTCTCAAGTGTGTTGGGTTGAGACATCCTCGATTGGTTAATGGGTTCCTCAGGTTTGCTACTCTCTCTATGTTTTCACTCTCTCTGAATTTTCCTGAGGCGACCGTGTTATGCTTTAAAACTCTCTTCTGAGCATGGATGAAGATTACATGGAGGACGTCTCTTTTTAAAATCTAGGCGTGAGGTTAGAAACTGTATTGCTTCTCCCGAGAGTTTTGTCTTTCTCAACTTTTTATCGCACTCTCGCTTCAGCTCGTCTTCTTTCATCTTTTTATGGTAGGGGCCCCTGTCATTATCTCTCCCGCTTATCTCCACCGTTTGATTTTGTCTGGTGATTTCCTCCCAAATAAAGACGAATCCTATCTTCTTTTCTGCTGAAAATTTTCTTTGTCTCCACTTGGTCGTGCCTTTTTTCTCATCTTTTTCAAAACTGTGGCATCACCACAAACTTTTTTGCAAAGATTTTCATATTCGCTCGGCTCCGAATTGCAATAATGGGGATTCGAGCAATGGAGATTGACACGAAAGGGGATGCAGGATAGGAATAGGACCGATAGCGACCGCCCATGTGAAGTCAATATTTAACGCGAAGTGGATTATCACCTT
>JAGVVM010010317.1:0-19577 GCA_019149425.1 Psidium friedrichsthalianum | reverse complement strand
GGCTTGTGAATTTAAAAACTAAAAGAACAAGATAGAGTTCTCTTCCTTCTTGCGCAAAACAAATCCCAAACATAGAAAAAGAAACCGAAATTTCGCAACTAGAGGCGACAAAATAGGTCAAGAATTCATATATATATAGGTCATAAATGAGTTGCTTAACAAACTTACATGGGTAATAAATTAGTCACTTAACAATTCAATGGGTCTTCAATGTGTTTTGAGTAGGTCATAAATGAGTTACCTTACTATCTTAAGTAAAGTCACAAAATATTTTCTGATTTTTCCTTTTTCTTTCTTTCTTTCTTTTATTTATTTATTTATTTATTTTGAGGAGTGTGGCTAGCATTGTCGGCAGACCGTCACCAGTAACTAGATCTGTTAAATGGTGGGTCGGGTTAAAATAATCCTATCAATTTTGACCCATTTAATCCATTTTGACTCATTTCATATAATATAGAGTCTAACTACTAATACCTGGCCTAAACTCATACCCAATCCTTGTTGCGGAACACTTAAATATTAAATTTCTCAACCGGCTACGACTGCCGCCCACCAAGGAGACGAAGACTAAGCGGTCCACAAACCCTCGGAGGCCAAGGGAGCAAGCAGTTGCAAATTCTATTCCGAGACTTTTAAGGCTCTGTTGCTTGTTCCACTTACAAGAGCAAGGGTAGAGATCTCCGGAATGCACTCATGAAGCAAGTCTACCGGCTTCGGACTGATTTTGACGATCAGTTAAAACCAGTACACATCATATTGAATAACCAGTGCGGAACAGGGAACATAAACATGGTCTACAAAGCAAAAACTCGAAAGTCGAACAAGCTACAGATGAGGTGTCATCACTTGATCCCCGTGTCTACCCGAAGCCCAGCCATGGATCTTCCAAAATTTCTTTTCCAAGCCCCGAAAAGGTAAGCATCCATGTAAATTTATAGCAAATCTAAAAGCTCGAAAATCTGACTCTTGACAGAGAATTGAGCCGCATGAACATGGTTCACAGGCTTCGACCCGACTCACCCGTTTAACATCAAATTGATTCAAAAAGTAAATCCCCATTTATCAGTATATGAGGTGAATTGATATTTATAACTCTCATTAGAGATCATCCATATCACAAATATTATTTGATCAAAGTTTGAACAAGAGAAAAAAGAGCGTTCGCACCTTTTTTAGGGGCTAAACAAGTGAATCGCACAACAGTGAACTGATTTTTCATGAACATCCAGTGCAGGCAAGGATTTTTCTTTCAAGGAATCTGGGGGGTGATGTGATTGAGTCAGGCCATCCAGGAGACTCCATCCAATGGCGAAGAAAGCATGTCTATCTTACTAATCACTCACGCGGCGCTATGCGCGTGCCTATCTGATCACCCTCGCGGAGTCATCACCATCTCCGATCGAAATAGCATCAGCTACAATACTCCAAACGAAAAACGAATATTAAAATGAGCAGGACGAGAATATCTCATGATAAATCACACAGCCTTGCCGCAGAGAGTTAACAAGCGTTTACATTTTGGTCACCTGAATTACGATGAAGCAAAAGAGAAGACAACAAAACTCTATAGCATCTTCATGTTCATCAGAGTTTGTCTGAACAGAAAGTTACATTCACTCGTATTTACATAGAAGGACAAGTACAAACAAGGAAACTAGAAATGCGGAAAAAAAAAATCACTCCAAAGCTAAGTAATTATATTGGACAGAGATTGTTAGAAGATAGAAAAATAGGTTAGGCTTCATAAGCGAGCGGATGAGGACCTGTTGCTTCAAGGCTCAGCCTCATAATGATAAGAATAGTAATTTTGTGTATTAACTTCGTAGTGATAAGCATGATGGACAGGTGAGGGCGAGCTAAGTTCACTTCCAGAAGGGCTGGCTACATGAGATCGGTGCTTGTCTGCTCCGACTTGAACTACTTCCTCTTCCTCCGCCTCAAATGACCGGAAAATTGGGTGCAAGTACGCATCAGCTAAGTATGCTTTCAAGTTCAGGTTGGTTCTTCTTCTCGTTCCGCTAAATCTTTCGCCATTGCTTCCTGTAAAGGAAAATAATGATGAAGAAAAGAAACAAAAAAAATAAGTACTTCACCATTGACATAAATTCCTGGAGAACTGAAGACTGGATGGAGTCAGTTTGAGACTGTCATCCGAAATGACCAGTAAGGGACACTGGGGGATAACCTCGAGTGGATGGTTCCTAAAGGCAGGTTCAAACCGATGCTTGCAATACTTGTGGAATGCCAACGTAAACACTGGTAATACAACAAGCAAAGGAGTTGAACTAGCAGCTTCCTTGGTACTGAGCAACCCCATTAGCAGAAGTTGAGATATCAATAAGCTTGCAATAATGCGGCTGTGAACATGAGGCCAGAATGCGGCGACACTCTCATATTGCTGATTGTAGACGTTAATTATCTGCAAACAGATCACCTATTAATCCAACAGCGGATATCTCCTACTTAAAATCTAAGGGGCTAGAGATGAGATAGAACAAGTTTCATTTGCTATCGTTCAATTTGAGTTCCGGCAGTTACGAACTTGAATATCAGAATTGAATCAAACAAAAATCAGTTCTACAGCCAAGCCTCATTACTTATATCATTTCCCATGAAAATTTAGCTTCTAAATGATTTCAATCTCTAGGCAGTTCCCATTCTTTATGCTCTAGGCTCTCTCAAGGTTGTATAAGTAAATCCGTAAGAGGAGAGGGGAGACTTAACGCAAATAAATGAACTCTATGAAGATACATCACAGGAAAGCAAAGCACTCAGGCGTCAACTGACCTGATGACGGTAGACTAAGTATGCAAAGGCAAAGAACACCAGAATAAAAGGAAGAAGAATCGGAGTAACCACAGCATAAACAATTCCCAGAAGAAAGTACAACTGGAGGCTTGGAAGAGTCTCTGGAAAATCTACACTTCCAGGTCCATGGCCCTTCCCCTGTCCCGGTCAGTCTTCACCAAAAACATATTCTTAAGGTGGTATATGACCAATGACTTTAAACGGAGAATCTCGGCAGCAATTCCAGCCCAACCATCAACCATTATGTAGGTAATAAAGAAAGTAGCTTTCATTGGTATCGACACCCCAATGGTCTTCGGTATCCTGAAACATGATTAAAACTCAATAGGAAATTCTTCTTATGACAGAAAAAGGAGTTAAAAAACTAATTGACTGCACTTGCTGAGAAATCTGAAACGTCAAATTGAGTTCCTGGGTATAAAATGCACCAATAACTGTCGGGTATGACTTAAATCTCTGCAGAACATACTTTTTAATATGCACTGCAAAGCAGTAAGCAGAAGATTTCTCCCCAGTTCACTCGTATCAGCATCTTATTGGTTATACTGAGAATCTCCAACTATGAGACTGTAAATACAGAATCAGGAAAAAAATAAAGACTAATACCGATTAATTTGTGCAAGCAAACCCTATTAGAAAGAAAAGACGTTGTTTGGAGAAAGAAAGAAAGCAATTGCAATAGAAGGCATGACAAGTGTCTCACGAACTAGAATACTACCAAGAAAAGTGCACGGGGTGCGGTGTCACGCATGCTGTGCATGAGTGTGTGCTGCGAGGGCATGTGCGTTCATGAATACATAACATGAGAATTATAGTTTCCTTTGACACATCTAATTCTTATTACTAAACAAAAGGAAAAATCAGAAATGCTCCAGAGTTAAGAAGAGAAATCATCTGTAACAGTAAACTGGGATTTGTGATGCCAAAGACCACTGGGTAAAAAATTGAAACTTCTTCTTCCATACTTGTTTGCGTAACAAGTGATAAGTGCTCCGACTACATAAGAGAGATGGTCAAACTCCTGCCGAGTTAAATGAATTAATAGACTGATTGAATCAGCACTGATACAGAGGTCTACACGGTTATCACGAGCATCAAAAACCAAATGATGTAATCTTAGTCAGTATCTGAGACAATAAGCACAGGAAACTAGCATCAAAAACCAAATGATGTAATCTTACTCAGTAGCAGACTGATGCAAGAAAGAATGCAGCTGCTGAAATGCTGTTCCTGTTATAATGCTTCCCAAGAAGACATTAACCAACATAAAGTAGTAGTACTTTGAAGCAGCCCTCCTTTCCAAAGTCGACATTGCAATGTACCCCTCAATCTTCGACATGATTACCAGTACCGTAGGAAGGATGTACAAGAATATCTAAGGGCTAGACCAGGGAGGAAACCTTGTAAGAATGACTTGATAACGTTCCTGCAAATACAGTGTAAGATGTAAGGATAAACGTGCAAACGGGCAGACCTCCATGACAATTATGGCTACAAATCTCATTACCCTTTTAGAAACTAGAGATAGCTCTCTCTTTCAGTCAATAATGAAGAAGGTACCAAAATTGCATTTCCAAGAGGTAACAGTCTATTCTGTGGTTTAATATGTGAAATCATAAGTCTGTAATATACTTACACTTCAATCACAGGCCTGAGGAAAGGAGCAACTCTTTCTAGACCCTCCAAATTGGCAAGAGATTGCACAAATGCAATCGGTATCATGTAAAAGAACACCAGAGCAAACACCGACAGTGATATCACAAGTTTCCGAATGGTCAATGAAACAAATGGTATAGCTAAGTTCTTCCAATAGATGTCCCGAGGTTCTGGAGCCCAGTTTGTCAACCATAAGGTGGGATTCTTGCTTTGCTGGTCTGTGCACAAACTGCAGCCCCCCATCGTGAATTAAAGGAAACAAAAGCAACTGGTAGAATTGACTTTGGATCTTTAATAACTTGTTCACGCTCCACGGCCATCTGACGAAGGAAGCAAGTAGGATAGAACAAATTGATACAATAAAATATTTTCAATGGAGACTATTGGAAGACCTAGTGCTGCTCCAAATCAAAGAAACCGATTCCAAAGGTAGAGCAAATTAAAGGTGACAGCTGGAAATTTGCAGTATGATGTAGAATGTATGAGTTAGATTGAAAATCCAGATCTTACTCTTTGTCAAGAATCTGATCCGTTCTTTATAGTAGTCAATTGCATCTACTCGTTCACCCCAGAGGCACAAAAACCAATCTGGGAAAAGATTCAACAAAGAATTCGAAGGATTAGGATCTTGGACAAACTATTCTGAAATCTTAAACCAGCTACTATGCCAGGCACAGTTAGGGAGGAGTATAGCTCAAGGAGTGTGTTTCTGTGTGTAATACCTTTCTTGGCATTTTGGGCGAGATCAAGTGTGTCGGTGCATAAGTGCAGGGGCACATGCCCAAGAAACCACATGAACAAAAACTAGCTCATGAAAAGAGATACCTTGCTAGTTGGTCTCTTCTCAGGATGCCTCTCAAACTTAAGCTGATAGTAATCAAGCCAATTCTGGAGCCTCTCTCTTCTTCTCACAAGTACGGCATATTTATTTGCATTATATACTGCCTGAAATGTTTAAAACCTCAGCACTATTTAATGACCTAAAGTTCTCATGTGCCCACAAGCCAAGAAAAAGAAAAGAAGAAAAAAGGCATCAACTTCTCATCATAAATTCACAGCCAAATGAATATCTCAGAAGCATTTCAAGCTATGTACAAGAATATACAACTAAATGAAGAGTCCACATTAAGCAAACTTCACCTGCTGACAAAGATAGTGTTCTGGGTGATTAGTTTTAAAGAAATGCTCCACGATATCTGATACTGACTTGCCAGAAACACGAGGCACATTTTGAACCACTACCTGCAAAGATATATTTTTTCAGCAAAATCCCCTCAGCTAGAAAAGATGAGGAACAGTATCTAGCTCTTTGGTTTCTTGGAGCTCTTTCAAACATGTGTACTTGTACCCTCTTTTTGCATCTTAATGAGTCCGCTTCTTATTAGAAGTGGTACAAATAACTAGGAAAACGAGTCTTTCATCTCTAAGACGATTTCCGTACAAATATCCGAATTCCTCATTGTGCTTTTAGGAATTTTGAGCTCCAGATATACTTCCACAGAATGTGGTTAGAGTTCAACTCACTGTGAACTGCTCGACACGGCGCCGTTGTGAAGCCAAGAAACGCAGCCTCATAGAAGCTACAATATCATACTCCCTGAATAGCATGAAGCACGTCCATAGAGTGAACAAGTACTCCAATCCTATGTGAACAAAGAACCTGAAGATTGAATGCTACAAGGTCATTGTTGAAATTTTTTGGAGGCAAGAGAATGAGGAACAAAGTGTTGTGAGACAAGAGCGACCTTTATTAATCAAATTAGAGAAAAAAAGAAAAATTGTGCTGTCATGTTTCGTCAAGTTTTTCTTCAAGCAGTACAAATTACTTGACCTTATGATTTTGAACCAGCCAGCCGGTATTGTGTTACGTGTTCTTAATAACATAGCTATCTCTGCTGCAAGAAAAACTACACTTACCTTGTTGACTGAGGACGAACATTTGATATTGATAGCTTATCGATGTTGCTCGTAACCAAATCTCTCTTGAGGAAAGATAATGTCCCATCTGATACATTGACTGGGATAAGAATTAGGAGGGCAATCGCTGTAACTGGTACAAAAATCTTCAAGCTGCCAAAATGAAATGAGAAACTTTCAATCAAAATAATATGAAACAATCTTAATGTTTACCCAGCTGACACTATGTAATAAAGTATTGACCATCTGTCGGGATGCATGTATGGATCATAAATGGTAAATGGTCATCAAAAGATGAGCCAAACAATTCCACAGTTGCTTCAGGTTAAGTATTAATGAGGTCTCCTATTTCCTTTTTCTCTTTTTCTGCAAGATGCTCTAACACTGTCTAGAGCAAACCTGGAAAGAGTTATAACAGAGCATACATATGTATGCATCCAGGTAGATTTGCATATGGTGATATCTCTTCCAAAGGATCACCGATGTCTGATACTTAAGTTCAAATTTTCAGAAAATTATAATTCTTCATCGTGTATTTGAATTAATTTTTACGGACAGATGATAACCAGAACAAGATTATACTCTTTCACATTGATCACGACTTGTAGCAGCTAATAAGATACCGATGGCATGAGACAAAATATCTCAACACCAAATGCAACTTCATATTCTGATGTCAACTGAAATGCAGCCTTGCAATTTCTGAAAACAAGTACCCGTCCAAACTCAACAAACAAGACTAATAGTAATCAGCTCAGTTGTAGGCTAAGAAATCTTGTTAAAAAAAATGAGAGCATAAGGAAGTTATGTAATTGCCAGTCCTTTGACGTTTGAACATCATACGGGGGCAATCACAAAGCAATATAAAAGGAACAGGACATTGAAAAGGAAAAAATAGCTAATAGTGCATCGCCAGAAAAAGAAGTGGAAATATTAAAATCTTACTCATCGTAATATAGCTCATTTTATCATCTTTCACTCGCCAATTTCAATAGCCTGAACTCTGGGTTTTTCTCACCCGAGCGAGATACAACTTCGGTAGCCAAAGAAGTTGCAATTTAGAGGCAGAGTTTTGATTGAAAGTCAACAATAAACATAATCGGGTGCATGCATTTCAACAAACTTTATCGCCAAAACAAGCAGCTCTAAACTTCTGCACTAGTCAACTAAAAGTCCATTTAGTATCTACCAAGCAAGAAAACAACCAACAAACATGAACCCAGAAAAGAAAAACGGAAATATCAGCATTATTCAGTCAATTATCCAAAATTCTCCCAGCGTAAACATGCTCGGAAAAAGTTCGAATTTTTACGCAAACCAGTCCATACCCAAGAGTGTAAATCCTGAGAAAGACGGCAGAGTCAACACCGGCGTGGCCAATGATCTCGGCCTCGCTCATCTTCATGGCCTGGGGCATCCAATTCAAGAAGGTCAAGTAAGTCGTGATTCTGAGGTTGACGAACTTGCCCACGAAGTTGCGGGACCGGGGGCTGGTCCTCGACCCGGCGATGTACCATTTCGGGAAGTAGACCCTGTCGTTGACGGGCTGAATCCTGAGCAGAGCAAATGCCAGGAGAAAAGCGAAGGCAGTGACTATGTTAATGAACGCCGACACGCCAATGTCCTCCAGAGTAGCCATGGGAGTTCATTCAGTTGCAGAGAGAGTGAAGAGGCAGGAATAAAGAGAAAAAGTTCGGCAGAGATAGGGAGAAGGTGATGGGCCTGGAAAGGAGATGGGAAGAATAGTTTTGACTTTTTGGCAGTTCAATAAATCTTGCGTCGTTCCATTACGAGGGGATTGATGAGGCTGGAAAGGATTTTGGAGGATCGAGGCTGTGTAGCTGTCATTGGATGTTGGATAATGACAGAAATGAATCCAATTTTAGCCTAATATTTAAAGTATTCTTGAGCTTTTAGTGCATCCTCGATATAGTTCTTTCCTTAATTTAAAATTAAGAATCTATTAAATATTTTTATCTAATTTATGGACTAAATTAAACGTGTACCAAATGTTCAAAGACCACATTGAATAAATTAAAATTCAAAAATCATATCACGCATAAGCTAAAATTCAAGAATCAAATTAAATAAATTAAAAATTCATAAATCATATTACATATTGAATTAAAATTAAATTATTTGTGTCATTTTTCTTTTTATGTCCCGGAGAAATTCATTTATTGGGTTTGCACCGTCCTCGGCGCCACGACGTGCATGTGCTTTGGACTGTATGTGGAATGATTAGGTCCTCTTGAAAGCAAGGGCTTGGACTATTTTATGTGAACTGTTTTGCTCGTGATTCCATAGTCAATTTACAATCTCCAAGACAGCAACAGAACGAGGAGGAAAGTGTAAAGCAAAAGCGACAACGAAAGTAGAAAATGAAACACGAGAGAGAGAGCTCCTTGGAACGTCATCGAGTGAAATTTCATGTCTCGATTCACAAATATAATGCAATATTCGTAATTAAATCAATACGATTCATACGCGTATCACAACACATCTATGAAAAGAGATGTTTTGACAATGTGATGTGTTATTCATTCAAATTAATCGTTAGACAGCGTATGATGAATACAGATCTTTGTGCTGGCAATTTTTTTCTTTTTGGTCATAATTGTGTTGGCAATTGAGTGACTTCCTTTAATCCCAATCCCAAATAGTAATATCTTAAAGGTGCAACCTTTTTCTTATCATCAAGTGGGTCTTCTTCTTTTTTAGAAAAGATTTGTCAAAGGTGGGTGGTCTTTAAGAAACAAATCAAATCTGGCCAAAAGAAAAAGGAAAGTAGAATCACAAGGAGTGCTTGAAATAATTAAGTAAGAAAAGATGTTCTCGTTATAAATAGTAATTTATATCTAAATATTTTGTGAACGATGAAAATATTTTTAGTTCATTTAGTTTTCTTTTAGAAAGATATTCAAATCATTTAGTTTTCACAAAAAAATAAACAGAGGTTAAATGTATCCAACGTTGCTTCAATGGATCAAGCAATGAATGTTGCAAGTACATAAAAAGTTTCTGACCAAAAAAAAAAGGGTGCACAAAAAATTTACTAACCGATAACATTGTCACTTCTATGCTGAAGTTCACCAAGATTATTGAAAACTACTTTGATCTAAAGCAACATTACCTATTGCAAATGGATATTACAGGTAAACAAGGGGTTACGAATGGCATACGATTTTTACTATTAAAAGTTACTGAATACATTAATAGTCATTCATTATATAGAAAATTACTTTCGCGAGCACGAAAGTAAATTCGCTTCCGTAACACTTTATAATTTTCCTAGACCTTTTACTAATTTCATAACTCAAAAGTACTTTAAACATTGTCGTGATTTGATAGTATAACTTACCACATCCTATAAGTAGATTGGAATATGACAAATGACATCTTCAACATCGGCTTGTAATTTCTCAATCGCGAATGCGCATTTATCTTTCCATTTATTAGTCATAATTTTGGCGAGTGGTTGGTAACTTTTCATATGGATACTTGTTTTTTGTACACAAGCTTCTAAACTTATACACAAAATGTGATTTTCTCAAATGTTAATGCTGTCTTTGTCGGCATCTTCTTTTTAGCATCCAATGGTTTTGGTTTGGTAACAAGAAAAGACAAAGAAAAAAAGGTTAATTGGGCTTTAACGGAAGCACGACTTTCGAAATCAACGGCCCAAAAGTCGGCAGAATTTGGGGGGTGCTTATCATGACCGCTGGTCCCATTATTTAATTTCTAACCCTTCTTCAGTGGACCGGGGAGGTTTATTAATTTAACGACAAATGGAACAAGCATGAACTTAGTTCAAAGGATCTTTTAAACCTTTGAAGATTGACTAGGACGGGGGATAGATTGATAAGCTGACAGGTCATGAACCAATAGATTATGTCGAAACATTTTGGGTGAATTGTTCATGGCACGTCGAAGAAATTGTCTAATCAAATCCTACAATTATTGTACGGATGTCAATTTAATTTTGAACTTTCCAATGTTAATAATTTAATCCAAAACTTTTTGTGTGAATTTCAACAATCATCATGTCCAATTTCACAAGAAAATCGTTGACGTGGTGCTGCGCCACATAGGACGGCCAGCTATAACCCGATCGCAACATTAACAATTTCCAGGGAAAATTTGTGGATGGGACTACATTCGAACTCCGCAAAAAAGTTTCAGACTGAATTAGCAAAATTGAAAAGTATATGACTGAATTGGCATAATTAGCTTGAGGACTAATTAGGTAATTTTCTCGAGCACAACTTGGGCCCGTTTTGATAAAACTGAAAAATTAGTGCTCAAAATTTAAAACACCGAATTCTAATGTTGAAAATTAGAAATTAAAAGCTGCTTTGACAATAACTGGAAATTTAAGACCTTATGTTATTTATTTCTCGCTGTATTTGGAATTATATGATTATTAGTATGTTTAGCAATATAATTTGTAATATTCTGATTGGCATTCGATATTTCTCTAAGTGTAAAGTAAACCCTTCCTACTTACCACATTAGCTGATTGTTTAACTTAAGTGAATCTTTTTAAGTCTTTGTCAGCGATGGTTATCCAACAAGCTTAATCTAATTATGTACCAATTTTTTTGGATTTTCAACACTTAATTAAAATTTTTCAAACAGGTTGTCCGAGATGCACACGAACCAACGCGGTAATTTGCTAAATAGAAGAGTTATTCTTTCGACGTAGATGTGGAATTGCGAGAGTAGTTAATACTGTTTTGAGTTTAAATGTGTTGTGTTTGAGAGCAGTTATGAGGATTATATGTTCATGATGTGTACAATTACATAGAGAACTTAATTTCCAAAGGATATCAATAATTTTCTTTCCATTTCCACAATATCGATCATTAGTTATCTTATAAATATCGTGTTTATGAACAAGTCCATTAGATAATAGCTTCATTTTTATCTCTGATGAATGTCTATTTTGAGATTTAAATCTTTTCTATTCCACGACCACTTTCCTTATAAAACAAGAAAATTGTCTGACATTTTCTATTTTGCGTTGTTGCACTTCCATCGGTTCATGAGCCGCTTCAAATAACCGAAAAAAAAAATTGCGGAGAAGCAAATTGCCTGCGCGATCATCCTCGTCATGTCGGCCCCATTTCGTCAATTTGGGTGCGAGAATACAGAGACACGACGTCGTTTCGGCACTCGTTTGCTGATGGGGTTTTCCCGACGAGCCGCATGGCGCGATTTACAATTGATTAATGCAACATCAGATTTTCCTATAAGGGGAATCACCATTCACGCTCAAGCGAACCATTTTTGAAAATTACTGCACTCCCGTGATCAAAAAAAAGTTATGGTATTTAAACGAACGTCATATTTATGACGCTTATAGTGCTCTTATCCTGTTTTTTTTTTCTTCTATTTAAGAAAAAACATGCAAAATAAATTAGGTGCTCCTTATGCAAAATTTTTGAAAATATTGCACTCCCGAGATCAAAAAAAGTTACAGTATTTAAATGAACGTCATATTTATGGCGATTATAGTGCCTTATCCTGTTTTTTTTTTTAAGAAAAAAAACATGCAAAATAAATTTAGGTGCTCCTTATGCAAATTTTTAATAAATAAATAGGCAAAAGTACAGCTGGAGTGTCATATTTATGTGCAGACAATTCCAGCTAAAAACGATCGCTTTAGTATCAATTTTGGCCAAAAAATATACGTGGTATTATTTTTTTATTAATTTTTAATATTAGTGGCATTTTTTTAAAAAGAATCGACCCATGTGGCATCCACGGGACTGTTAACTTAGAAATAGTTAAATATTTTTAAAATTTAAATTAAATAAAAATAACCTGATAATAATAATAATAATTAAGGGAAGTAGAAGTTGCCGGCGGCGAGGGGTGGGGGAACATAAATTTGATGCTACATTAGCTGATGCAAATTGGTTGCTTGGCAGCTTTTGCCGTTCCGGTGCCGAAGATGTATTCAGCCAAAGCCGAAGGCCATAGAACCAGCTCTTGCTTATGTCCCCCCAAAAAAACAAAAAACAAAAGAAGAAGAAGATAAATTGGACTAATAAAATTCATAAAAATTAAAATCATGTTTTTTTCTATGTACGATGGTTGTTTCACGTGAAATCTAACGGGCGTGTTCCTTCTTTTCCGCTACGACACACAATTAAGGGCCCGCGGTTTTCCTATAAGAGCCACTCTGTCCTGTTTTCACCTCATTCCAGCGGCCTAAAGTTCCAATCCTAGACCCCTTTGAAGGAAAATGGACCTCGAAACGGTGCGGGCGAGTCGCTCGTGATTGTTCGACCAATTCTAGTGTTGAAGGCCCACGAATACAAAAATCTAAATTGCAGGTATTCGGTTTCAAGATATGCCAGTTCTTGATTCTGTTCTCGTTCCGGAATCAGGAATTGGCCCTCTCCACCCTAGAACTAGATCCGGCCGGACCACACAATGCCGGTCTAGTTTTCATGTTTTCCTGAAAACTAGCGGCGTAAATTTTTCAAAATGTTTTATCTTCTTTTTTAAAAAGTTTCCAAATGCATTGAGAGTTGCTTTATTGTCGAATGAAATTACTAATTACAAGGAAATTGTTAGTAAAAGAAGGGATTACTTCCCCAAAATCTATACTGCTTGCCCTTGCTGAATAAAATAAATAAATAATACATTCTGGGCGATTCAATCTAGTTCTCAAATTAGATCGGGGTGATGCACACCCCCTAGAAACCTTCGCGTGTACCATGGGTTATGGATTGTTAGCGGCCACATCGATCGATGTTTGTGGGTCCTCACGGGCACCACCACACGATAAAAGGGTTGCGTTAGGAGCAAGCATGGTTTTAGTTAGGGTATGTACGATCGGTTCTAGATTCTATAGTGTATGTTCGGTAAATTTTAGATTCCAAAATTAGAGAATTGATTCAGCCAACTTCTAAGTAGAACTTTAGAGCGATCATGGAACCATTCATCCCTAATCGCCTTCGATGGTTACTCATATGAAGCTAAGTATGGGCGAGTCTCGCCCTCGTGAACAATGAAGATTCCATGACACGATGGTCCCTTCTTTTGTTGTAAGCTTGTGGCGATATCGGTGGGGCCGCTCCTATGATTTTGTTTTGTCCATTGAAAGGCGGCGAAGCGCACGCCTATGCTTTGGACCCGCACGCTCTTTGCCGTCCTGAAACATCCGAAGAAGGCCTTAGCTCTTCTGCTTTCGGCTCTCCCCATTCCCGCAATTACATAATTAACCAAGAACAGAATCGTTCCCTAAAATTGATTAGCTCGCGACTTTATGTTTATTAGGTGATAAAATGTCGCATGGTGGCCATGGTGGGATTGATGATTGAGATCGCGTCGCAGAGTCCTTGTCATTAGAATAGAAATCGTGGTTGACAGCTGCGTTTATACCGATGAGGATTGGTATGATTGCGTCCAAATATTATTCCGTTTGCTTGCGTTTTTAATGCTTTCACGTCAAGTTGTCCAGTACAGGGCTTTTGGACTTGTCATCATTTATGTTCTGTTCGCCTAATTTTTCCCGCCGTCGGTGAACATCGTGAGCTCACGAGTTCACGGACGAACATTCACGAGGCGCGAGGATGCCATTGGACCCACCCTTTGATTTTCATATGGACATTGCTGCACGCCATTCCATTCCAAACACCTCCCCCACTACGAGCTCCCTCGCTCTCCCTGTAGAAACCCTAGCGTTGAAGGAGGCTCTGATGCACTCGACCGAGAGGAATGTGTAAGAGTTTTTATAACGCGAGCTACGTCAATTAAGATTGGTATTCAACGTTTAAGGGATTGATCTAACAAGGTGAGGTATAGAAAATTATTAATGAGTCTAATATAGGAACTGATAGGTGTGGACGAGTAAAGCTCCTGTGATGACAAGGTATGTATTATTGTGCTCAAGGCTCTCATTTAACCATGATACACAAATAAAACTCGAATAAAGAGTAGTAACTGAATGGGATTCATGAAGGATAGTTTATTGAGCAGTGATTCAAAGGGCAACAGACGAGAAGTACTCGAGCTCTGGATTTTCGTTATCCCGAATCAATGACAACGGTTTTCAAATCAGGTATGCAAATCCATTTTTTTCCTCTCTAATTTTGTTCTAAATTCTAGCTATTGAGATATTGGGATTGCCGTTTTGCTGCTTACAGGATGAACTCGAGTAGTCTATTGGTTCGAGCGTTGAGGTGGAAATGATAGCTTATCGGATGCTGAATTTCTCGCGGGTGAGGCTCAAAGCCCATGGGATATGCGGAATTTCATATAAGAGTGCAGGAATATATGGCCCAGCCTAAAAACATGTCAGAGCCATGGGATATGCGGTGATAACTTGGCTAAAAATGAGTATTTGATCCAAACATGATTTTTAATATAATTTATTTAATTTAATTAAAAATAAGGTAAATTAAAAAAAAAACAAGATCAAAACTAGCGCGCGGAGAAAAGGTTCAATTTACCTTAGTTTTTTAATTAAATTAAATAAAAAATATTGAAAATCGGATCTGGACCAAAACACGCTCGTTTTGGCCATGTCATCGCCATTAGTAGAGAGAAAATATTAAAAGAATTCACGTCAATATTTTCCATTATCCAAATTAGACAAAATTAACTGAAGAACTTGATTGCACTAAGTTGACAAGTTTTAGGACTCGATTGTACTTTTTGCAAGTTCTAGAACTCAACTGCAATTTCATCACAAGTTTTAGGATTTCTAGTGAATATATCCTGAAAAATATAAAAACACCCGTCTCACCATGATAAATGACATTGTTGTATATTAATCTATACTAATATTTGCATAGCCCGTCAAAACTGCCTTGCTGATGGTAGGCAAAAGTAATGAACCAAGGTTAAAAAATTGGGTAAATTCCATAAGCGGGTCCTTGAAATTTAGTAAACAGGTTGCGAGACCCTGATTTCAATCTCCCATGCCATCGATACTTTTTCATCGGAACTCCACCAATTTCCATTTTGTAGATGTCAAGTGACTATCACACGGACACATATTAGTATTTTGCGACAAATTCAATTAGGTTTAATCAAAGTGCATACGTTGCAAAAAATGGAAGAGTTTAGTAGATCAAGCGAATAAATTTCGAATTTCAATCGTTCCTATTGGGAAATTCACAATGCTAATATGGCGCCGCAATGAGCCCTTTAATTGGGGCTTCCAGCGTTTGAGTGACCGCCCGATGTTTCTTCATTTGGACCAACACCTCGTGCATTGGGCTCGTCCTGGGCCACCGATGCTATGCTTGGTCGGCCCAAGTATACTCTATGCAAGAGCATTGTCCAATACCCAGGGTTAGGAGAAAGTATTTCAAATGGTCGGTTACATCGACTACGTTTCCGATGTGATGTAACTGATCAATCGCATTGCCCTAGTGATATTTGCGTTCCGATCTACTTGGCCATTGAGAATTCGCTGAAAGATAAAAGGAAAATCGCACGGTCCATTAGATGAGCAAGGTACTTCCTCATGATATTGAGGAAGTATTTTGGGTCAATTGCCTGGTAGGTGTAGTGTACTCAATCAATTAGGGGCGTGCAATCGAATCGAGTTTACCCGATACTTGGATCGGACCACCCGAAAAATAGGGCCGAGAATACGTTCCCATTCAAATGGTACGAAAACCGATTCAAGTTTTGAGAATCGGTTGAAATTGGTCTGGTTCCTAGTTCTAGGTAAAGACCCCACCCAACCGATTTATAAAACCAATTTTTAGATGCTATTTAAAAAAAAAAAAACCCCCTAAGTGAGTAAGTCTTCACTGAGTTAGCTTGCCAACCGCAGTCTTGCCTCATGTAGCATACTCACCAGGGAACACAAGTAATTCTAAGATTCTTCCTCTCTTGGTGTTATGTGATGTGATATCTAAACTCAATTTAGCATTGGAGAGTATTTATATTGTAAACGTAGCTTCCTTTTTTTTTGGTCAAATATGTAGAGTTAATTGCTCATGTAACATACTCACTTAGGGAAACAAGTAATTCTAAGATTCTTCCTTCTCTTGGTATTATGTGATTGATATCTAAACTCAATTAGCACTGAGGAGTATTATATTGTAAAGTAGTTTCCTTTTTTTTTTTTGGTCAAAATAGTAGAGTTAATTAACTGAATAATATGTATATTTTTGTGTCAAATTTAATTGACATTGTCAAAGTCGTGATTTATGAGGAAAACTCTCTATCATCAATTAATCTATGCCCTTCTTTTCTCTCTCACTCCTCTTTTTATTGTGCTTCTACGAGTAAACTGTAAAAACTCATGTGATCGTAAAGATTTTGTTTTTATTTTCACCATATAGGGAAACCATGTAGACCTTTTGAACCAACCAAAAAACAAAATCGATTCCAAAACGGGTTTGGGGATAAATAGAGTAGAGTCTCAATTCCAAAATTGAGAATCGATTATAACATGATCAGGTTTTTAGGGTCTAGATTTGGGTCTGACCTACTCGGCTCATGCGCCACCTTTACGATAATCGTATAAACATTAGAAGGGATAAGTATAGGTAGAAGCTCTAAAACTTGTCACAAAAGTACAATCAACTTCTAAAACTTTCAAATGAGCAATCAAATCATGAAAATTGTCATGAAAGTGCATTAGAGTCTAATTCCTTTTTTAAAAATGCAATCTAAACTAAAAAGGACTTGATTCCATCCCAATTAGAGAAGTTTTGATGATTTGATGCATTTTCTAAAAGTTTTAGGACTCAGTTGCATTGTTCGTGACAAGTTGCAGGAGTAATCACACATTTTGAAAGTTTTAAGACTCGATTACACATTCATGTCAAATTTTAGAACTTTCAATACATTTATCCTTTAGTAAAAAAAGAAAGAAAATAACTATTCAAATATTATCCCATCTCAAAACTAATCTCTCCATCACATCACTGTCCTATCATCATGGCATGGGCCCAAGAGAGCTGACATGGCTAACAGTGCCACGAGCTCGCCTAAGCCCATAGGACAACGAGTGAGCTCGAACAAGCCGTTTTTTCTCGGGTTGCCCGCAAAGTCGGGCCCATTCAACTTGGTTATTTCCACGATCGCAATTAATCAGGCAGCATGTATGTTAGATCGGTGCACAATAAAACGAAAAGAACAAGCGTTAAAGAAATAATAAATAGAAATCGATATATGAGATTTTATTCCCGTTTCATTTTCCTTTAAGCTAGGGCTACGTCAATAGAGGATTCCCTATATTAGTACATTATATCTCCCTACATCTTTTACATCTGTTACAAAAAAAAAAAAATGGCATAGTAACAGCTATTTACGAGTCTCAAACTCAAATTATAAATAAGAAAAATATGTCCTAAAGACATAAAAGCTCTCTCTAGTTGGATATTATCACGCACTTTCCTATCGTAAAGAATATGAACTACACCTCAAACACGTATAAGGGTATCTAGGCTCGATACTTGTCGATCAGATCAGCCCACCAATCACATCTAGATTAAAGGGGTGGGTAGTTGACGAAACGACATTAAACTGCCAAGAAAGCTAGACTAAGCCAGTCCATCCTCAGACACAACTCACAAAGCAATCCCAACTCCATGCCTCTATCAAACTCACCATAAAGCCTCAATTATAGGAACCCCAAATCAAGCTTATCTACTGGTGGACTCTTTCTCGGACATTATGAGCGTGCCTTTGTCGCCTTTTTCCCAAGACTTCTCAATTTCCAAGCGCACGCTGTCTAATGGTGGTTCTAGGAGTCAGTACCTAGTTAAAGTCGGCCATGGAACTTGTCCTCCTGCAAGGCTACGCCTCATGAAAGGACCTAGGCCGTAGGTTCGTGCTTGTAGGGGAAACACCTAATAATTTGAAAGAGGAAGGTACGAAGGAAAGGAGTAGATGGGAGAGCATGGAATGGAATGAATATCTTTATGTCACATCTCTTGTCTGCTGATATGATGATATGAAAAGAGGCCGTTCAAAAGATGCAACATTTTGAGAGAAATGTCGTTTTCGATTTACTATTTTTTCGCAATTTTTTCACTCGTGTTAACTTCTTCTTCTTCTTTTTTTTTTTTTAAGAGAGGAAACGTCTAACATCATTCCAATATACAAATATCATGTAGATTATAAACATAACCGAGCGCAATTCGATGAGAACTTAAAAGATTTATTTCCGAGGTAAACATCGGCAAAAAATCCTAAATGACAGGCCTATAATAAATTTACCCTCATGTTATTTTTTAACCATATAAAAAACTCCAAACTGTACACCTATAATAAATCTATCCTCTTTAATTTCCATAAATTTACTGTCAATTTGCTGAGTGGAAAACGTGACCGTAAACGGTTGTACTGATTTAGAGATTTTTTTCCTGTATTGGCCACATGTGTATTAGTTTGTGATTTTTCATGGTCACTAATATAATTTAAGGAAATCAATTAAGGGTAAATTATCATAAAATATCAGTTTGAGATTTTTTTGAGTCAAAAAAATTAGTTATGATAAATTTATTAAAAATGTACCCCATTTAGGATTGTTTTGTGTTCAAAAATAGTTATGGTAAATATACATTGGTACCAGTTTAGAATTTTTTTTGTGGCATCAACTCATGTTTTTTTTTTTGGTTTTCGAATTTCTTGTGCTTATCATTGTATATGGTGAACGGCTACCGAAGTTTTGCGGTGGCAAATTTGTTTCGAAGAGATGAGAGTGCGCTTCTAATTGCATGGATTGTGCTTTGTGTTTGCTTTTTGATTTTCACTTTGTCAGCGGAGTATTTGGGAATTTTGCTAGACTTGAAAGATAGTGTAACTCTCGAATATCATCATGATATATAAATGGTATCTTTCTTTTTGAAAAAAAAAAAACTAAAGAGCAAAAAAATGAGCCTTTTTTTTCCCCCCGCCGAAATTAACTAGTTGGGCCCATAAGATTTTATGACCAAAAGGCGAATTGAGTTGTGTCTAACTAAATCGATGAGTGACAAGCCCTCGGATGAGTGGGTGTGAAGAAACTCACATATGCCCCCAATTTAATAGGGCACATCCATACACTCATTTGCCCTACTCTCCAAAAGAAGGAAAAAATACTTCCAGCCAAAACGACACCAAGTAAACAGGGGAAAAAAAAAAAAGTGAAAGGAAAAAAATATATAAAAAGGGGAAAGACGGAGAGAAGCAAGATTGCCCGCGCAAGGAGTTTGCCGGTTTGAAGCACCACC
>JAGVVM010010316.1:0-15456 GCA_019149425.1 Psidium friedrichsthalianum | reverse complement strand
GAGTTCATTAGAGAAACAATGTTCTCAATCTTTGCTGGACTTACAACAAACAAATAAATTTGTACAATAAATAAATTCGTATTTATTCATTACCCATTAGAAAGACATCATTTGGCTAATTACCTGGGGATATTACTTTATCATCTACTTAGGATAGAGGATTCTGCCTGACCATCTTAAAAAGTCGGAAAGGTTCAAGCAACCATCCCTGCCTACGTTCTTTTCTAGGAATTTCCTTCACGGTCTGCCGACCAAAAGTCAACATCCCTGCTCTAACAAAAATGAATAAAAAAAATGAAAAAGGATTCTCTACATCAACGAGAACAATCATCAAATGTCTAGCTGTTGGATGACGTCGAAAGACAAAAAAAGGAGCAAACTTGTCAACAAACCTCAACCGTTGAAAGTGCATGTCATGTCGAGCCACCTTAGGGAATTTCCTCGAACCGTCATGATCCTCACGTAGTCTAGAAACACGGTGTCATGGCCAGCGGTCCTGTTGCTTAGTGGCCATATCTAGAGGTCGTATTCCTGTGGAAGGATGTCCGCAATGGGTCCCTTTTTCTCTTGGAAAGCATCCCAACAAACTTGGAGAAAGAGACGACGCGCCAATTGGAATCGCGCACCGGATCCGTCCTGGCCAAGGACAATACGACACGGATCGATCGTCTCCTTCCGGTTTGGTTCCGTCTAGAGCAAGAAGTCAATACCCAACAAAAACAGAAAAGGTGATTCAAGATGTTTCCCCGACTTTGTGGGAAAAGAAACGCGCATAAACCGCATATGTTGACCCATCGACGGTATCTGCCCCCACTTCCTGTCTGGTCGTCCGTCTTGTTGCTTGCTCTTGACGTTCTAAGAGGGAGAGAGAGAGAGGGGTCGTTCCTTTGGCTTGCTCTAGAGAGACATTTTGGCTTCTCGGACTTTCTGCAGTTTTTGCCCGTGAGGACACGGTACGCAGACGATGAGGGTAGCATTCCGAGGGAAAGACTGACCAACGAGAAGAAACAAGGTTTTTGCCCAAACCTTCATAATTTGTTGAAGAGACGTCGGAAAACTACTTGAAAATTGAATGAAGGATAAGCACCCTGTCGTTCTTATCAATCCGAGCGTTCGAGACCGCTAACTGAGCACTTTGTACGCGTGCAGAGACTAGCTCGCTCCCACGGTCAATATCTATTTTCTCCGAATTTGTGTATTTCTCACGTGATTGGCTCCTTTTCCAAACCGATCAATCTGTCGGACGCTTCAGTGTAAGGAAAAAAAAAATTGATGACTTCCTTGAATCAACAGAACGTATCGTCTGAACCAAAAAGAGAAACAGACAATATTCTCAAACGCTTATACCCCATTATTTTGTATCCATCAACTTAAGCTTTCAAGACAATCGACGACATATGATTGACTTTGGCTTGGCTTCATCCTCTCTCAAATATTAATGTGGAGCTCCAACTAAGCTTTGTACTAACTCTCTTGGATTTCCAAGCAATGGCTGATTATTAGAGCCAACAATCATCTAGAAACTACTAATATTTAGAGGACTCTTAAAACTTACCAAGTCATTTGAAACTAAGATGTGTCATTATAATATTGTAGATACAGAAGTATCTTTCGATGCTTTTCATA
Organism: Psidium friedrichsthalianum; assembly: GCA_019149425.1. Lineage (NCBI taxonomy): Eukaryota > Viridiplantae > Streptophyta > Magnoliopsida > Myrtales > Myrtaceae > Psidium > Psidium friedrichsthalianum. The sequence goes on along the minus strand of JAGVVM010010316.1, from coordinate 13,830 downwards.
GTAGTTATATAAGCCTTCTTTGTTCAAATATCGAAAACTGCATAATCGCTGGCCATTCACCATTGACGAAATTGTTGCAGCAAATTTTGCTCGATACACAGAATGAACACTAAACGAATTACCTAACAAAGAATTGGATAAAGAACAAGTCATTGCTGATGCTAACATTTTTACAATAAAATCAGATATACGGCGGTTGAGCCAATCAAGAAGCACATTAACTATTATTTACCTTGCAGATCTGTATCCCCCCAATGGTAGCATAGGATGATGGTTGCGTCCAAGAGCTTGTTGCTCAAGAACCATCATGTGTTCTGTCAATCTGAAAGACTACTTGTGTCTTCTCTACAGCTTGTTTCTAGCTGTCAGATCTTTTCCTCTCTACCTGCCATGAAAAGTCGGCTTGGATTGCAGATTTCCCTATGTATCCTTCCCAGCCATTTACCTTCGACACGAAATGAGAACGTCTCTCAAGTGCAAAAGCATCTTCTAATCCTCAAGATGAGCATGAACTTTCACATTGTCGCAATTTGACAGATGCCACTTATTTTCAATACACCAAGTCCAGACCGAGCAGTTGCCAGGTTCACCTATTCTCACTTTGCATTTTACGATTCTCGAACGATCTTCCAATACTTCAAGCTGCCTGAAGAGCACCCAGCTTCATTTTAGGTGTTTCAGCCTCTTTCTGCATTTTCTTCTTTTCAAGTTCTAACTGCTTGCAGTTTTCGTCATGTGCCCGTATAAACATTCTGACGAAATTGAGCAGAGTCGATACAACTGCCAAGAGTTCAAGACAATTGAAAATGAATGAAAGCTAAAGAGCAATATTAGATGACACAAAAATTGGTAGCCATGTGTCTAAATGAAGAAACATTATAATCAGAAAGAAGCATGCAAGAAATCAAACTTTAGACTCTTCAGGGGCAAGAATAAAAAAGTATTTATTGAAGGATCCTCGATATCTTTCCAATATATGCATCATGTTGGTGTGAAGATTATTTCTTTTAATTGACACATCGTTTTCTGCAAGATCTGCGGAAACAAGATGCAGATAGGGAAATGCCCTTTTCTCGTGAATGTACCTTATAAGCGTCCTAAGAAAGTTAATCTTTCCACCTCATTAGCCTGAAATTTTATTGTGTAGATGCAAATCACACAAAAGCAGAGAGTTATCCAACTACTGGCGAAATGCTAGTTTCTCACATTCTCCTCAGATAAATTCCAGGAGAAATGCTGAAGCCCCGCTGATTACTGAAGCTTTAAAGCATTTTACCATCGATCCATAGCTCTATGCCAAAAACAGATACTTGCAAAGCCATGTAACATTAAAAAAGTTGCACTTCTTATGCAAAACATGTCCTCTTTGCGAAGTTTAGAGTGGACCAACCCAAACCTCTTGACATATAAGCTCAAAACAAGTAGAGTGCTTGCACTAGAGATGCAAATTTGCACTCAGTAAACCCATAAATTAAAATAACCTTGCTCAAATGGGCAACGAGCTGGATCTTCCCCGAAATAGAGGGCCAATGCATCTGCACTTCTACCCTGGAAATATTGACAAATCCAAGCGCACTGTTGTCAATGAATGTTATTAATCTGAAACATACAACATTATTACCTATAAGCATTTTCAACAAACAATATAGGTACATACCACACTGGAATAAAGTGAAGCTGAGGACCTCACCTCCGCCTCAGCAATTCCCAGAAAATCCTTCAAATTCTGAAGGTTCCAATGTAAAAAGGTGAGGAATCGTACCAAGGAAGTGAAAGCAAATACAAGAAACCAAGATATGCCTAAAAGGGCAAATGATATTTGATTCTCTTTCTATTTTCAAATCAAACAAAGAAATAACTCAAGCACAAAACCAGTAGTTAGATTTCCATGGATGGTCTACATAACCAATATTTATAATTCCTTCCCTCCACAATACAACTGGAGTTTGTTCAATAATCTATTGCTATTGCTCTAAACTATGCGGAAGCCTAAAACCCAACTTGAGATAGTCAACCATATGTTATACTCTTCATTCACCTATGCACCTTTCTTGGAACTCAGATTTTCACTAAGCTAGTAAGAAGTACACTGGTGTCAAAGTCACTTTCCTGAGCACTGAGCAACTAGTGTGCATCACATGACTTTGGTCATTACATTTGCACTTGTGAGATTTTGTGGGACCACCGCAAACTATTCTAAAAGCTTAAACTATTAGATGAAGGCATGGATTAATGTTTACTTGTTCTATCACCCCCTCATTCTTAGGTTGGTCTTTTTACTTAGCACCAAGTGTAGACATATTTAATTGGAGATGCAAATGAGGCCTAAAAAGATTTAAACTCAGGACCTCCTGCTAGAATAAAAGGTAAGATTTTATGGGACCACTACCAAATGTGCTAAAAGCTTAAGCTGTTAAATAAAGGAGTGGTTCAACGTTTAATTGTTCTACTAGCATCCATTGTGATGGACATGTAGTGTGGTACTGTTGACTAGTTTGCAATCCATATCACTAGCTCAATAGTCAAATTACATGAGCTATGTCTGCTCAGGTAAAAAAGTTGCACCCTGACTCAACGAATGACATCACAACCAGTTAGGTCTCTGGCAATATAAGTATGTGATGAATTCATAAGTCGCACCAACAAGGATGCCCTTCAGCATGCCCCTGTTAGCCTTACCGCGTTGACTTAAATAAATCCCAGAGATTCACTACAAAACTCGGTGCAAATTGCATGTGCGGCCAAGATGCATCATGCCACCTACATGAATCATGCTGTGCGATACTCCACTTGAGGTCCACACACATAAAATCAACCGGGACAGAATGAGCAGATGCAGGAAATTACCTCACAGAAGTGTTCTGATACCGGACCGTCATTTTCAGAGGCAGCCAATTCCTGCACAACTTTTTCAAGCCCCTTACTAACGGCTTGCATTTCTTCAGCCAAGAACTTCAATTGTATCTGCAAATTTCAAGTTCTTGCCATAAATGCAAATAGACAATAAAACTCTGTTTCATTAGAGAGGAGGAACAAATAAGCACCTTTGTTGAAGCCTCTAAATGCATAAGGTCTTTGGGAAAGTCTATAACTTCTGGAAGCTTCTCTGCAAGCACCTAAAGTTTGTCCAACAGATTGATTAAAATGAAGCCCATGGGGCATATGTAATGCACCAAGATAAACTATTAGGGAAGGGGGCAAAGTCCAAACTATGTTTATCAGAAGCTGAGTTTAAGGTGACCCTTATTGAAGCCAACAGAGGCGTATTAATGAAATTGACTGTTTGAAAGGAGAAAATATGTTCTTGTTCACTGGACAAACCAGAGCTCGATTGTATCAATGTACAATGAAGCAAGAAAAAAACTGAATCAGCTGCTTTCAATTTTCAATAATCGGCATTTTCGCAGGACCATCTCACATAATTGAATCAAATTCAACTTCATAGAACTATGTCTCTCTTTTTCTTTGAATTTTGCACATAGCAAGGGTAATTTGACATCTTCCAGAAAGAAGTATTAATTAAAGAAAAATGCAAGAGGTAGATGAGATTTCTCCTCACTAATCCATTTAAAAAAGCAGAGCAAGCCTCCACCAGAAATACTTTAAAAAAATTTAGTGACCTGTTATTTTTGTAAAGGATCATGCTACTAAGACTTTTATCGCAATAAGTAATTTGCGAAGTGTTAAATCAAAATTGAGACAAGCTGGACCAATGAAGTGAATGATTGGCTTCTTTATACACCCAAAAAGAAATTGCACCAACACATAGTAAAAAGTTTCTAGTGAAATTTCTTAGTGCATTGTTCTTTCATAAATTTATAACCTTCATCATAGCAGTTCTTGGTACTCCCTCCATAGTTTTTTCACATGTGAAGAAATCTCTCATTATCATAGTGATGCTTCAATTCCCACCAAAAGTACAGATAAGAATGAAAACAAAATCTTGCAATTTCATCATAGATGAGTTCCTCCCTTGTAAGACGTGCTTGGATGGTGTTCTCCCCGACCAGTTGATCATGGATATTTGACTTCATTAAGCATAAAAAGTAAGACTGCTGGTGCAAGTCTATCTCAGCAATCCTTCTTGGGACAGGCAAACATGGAGAGGCACATTACTGATAATATCCTTTAATTATCCTTTTTCCTGATTACGAACTTCCATTCTTGCAACAACTTTTTAAGTGTTTCACAAGCAGCCTTTCTTTAACCACAGCGCATAACACAAGATGTATGTTTACCTTGTACATCAACTCTTATTTATCTACTTTGTCACAGCCTAGATCAGGAACATTCAAGCAAAGAGCTAAGAAAACAATAATAAACTTTTCCTCACTCCAAGAGTTAACTTTAGTTGCTCCAACCCAAGCACTACCAAGCAATGATATTCAAGTCAATGAACTTGAAACTAAGAAGAGTAAAAAATATCGGTCAAATGAGGAGAAAACCAGAGGTTCTACCTTACAGAGATAATGCATGAGAGTTATCTTGTTGTTCTTGGCTCGTGTATCAGTGAGTTTAAGGAGACTATCCAATCGGAATCCAATTGCAGAACCTACATGAGTCAGAATTATATCAAAGAAAACACTGGCAGGAAGCAGCAGAGTTTCAGCAAAATAACGCGAAACAAAGCTATAATGCCACAAAGTCGAGTCAAATTAATCAAGAAATTAAGATCACTTCCCCTATCAATCTCAATAGATGCATGCTCAGCACATATACAAATAAGTGATTCACATGCCATGTACTTTGATGTGATAAATACTGCTTGAGCAGAGTAATGAATCATGAACTGCACATCATGTTCAATTACATGAGATGTCATTGCACATAGAAACCCAAGAGAACAAAAAAGAGGGAAAAAGAATAATTTATAGAAATCCAAGAGAACTAAAAATAGGGAAAATGAATAATTTACTTAAACTAGAAGAGGCAAGAGCAAAGGCTGTTGCTACAAAGACGAGCAAAAGCTATTGGTACAACATTAAAACATTAATATATCAAACCATACCACCAAACCTTCATACTCGTAAGCTTTTAGTAAGTTGATTTTCAATCCACAGAATTTTACGTAGTATCAAAACAAAAGGTTCTGATTGAAGATCTATACATTGTATTAGAAAAAGTTCTAGGTGAAAATCTTGCTAGACCCTCATTTGCCTCCCCAATTATATATTTTCACTAGCAAGATGCTCATGCAGTTGCATTAGTCTAGGCTATATTTTTCATATTATTCCAGTTGTGGGTTGTTAATTTACTTTGCATTATTGATACTTACGGTAATTGGATACCTTTAATGCTTTACATATTTAATCCGAATTGCCTTGTTTTTCCTCCAATGATTCCAAACACATACCCATGTATTCAATAATTCTTGGCAAAGCAACAGAAAAATTAACAACATGAAATCTCAGTATTGGAGCAAAATAGCTTCAATAGTTTCCATAAAGCTCTTTTATCATTAATTCAATGTTTAAATTCATTTTTTTGTGTGTTCTGCTAAAGCGTAAGTGGTAATGCTTCTTTGCTTTTCATCAAGGTGGTTGGCAGTGTTTCCGATATGGTGCAGGATTGACAATAAGAATCAACTTATACATTTTCCTTACCCCGTGCAGTTCCTTGATTCAATGCATTTCCCAAGGAAAGAATTGTCTGCATAATTCTCTTTAGTTTGACTGAGTTCCTGATCTGATCAGAGTGGAGAAGAGCTATATTTACGCAAATAGTCAAAGCTTTTGCTGGAACAGAAAGAAGATGGAAGGAGAAAAGGCTTGCCTCTTCGGATGCAGCATTCACAATATTCAAACTACTACTGAGATCTGAAATCTGGAAAGATGAAGTAAATCAAACAAATTGCTAGAGGGAGTGTGGAAGTAAAGTTTGCAAACAAGTGGCACAGCTCAGTCACAAAGAAGAATCTAACCTGGGAATGAAATTGTATCTTAAATGAGAAAACCCTAAGTTTGGACTCCACTCGCGGAACTTTCATCAATTCTAGGAAGAACTGTCAAAATAATAAACAATACAGTTGAAACCAAAGTATCTAATATAACAAAAAGTTATGCAAGACGTTTGTTGCAGGATCATGAACATCTACAAAACCAGAACCACTAAAAAAGGAAAAAAAAAAAAGTGTAAGGTCAATAATCAACATATCATTAACATACCAAAGTATCTTTAAAAAGTAAGGAGATAACAGATCAACAACCTATCATATTACTCCACAAGGATTCCAATTTTCAAGTGCTTGCAATTAGCAATCAATGTTCACCATATTGACAACAAAATTACAGCCCATGCTAGTAGTATTGTTTCGTTTGGATCATGCAGATCTGTATGGTAGGATCTATCCTGGACTAGTCAATGTCACAATATCTTAAGGAATGCAGTTTTGGAAGAACTATCTTTTATAGCGCTTGCTTCTGTCATATGGATTGTATGTGGAGAAAGGACCCAAAAAAATGGATGAAGGAATAGATTCAGTTTCCAAAAAAGAAAAGAAAAAAGGAATAGATTCAGTTCTTTAGAAACAGAACAGCACTTTCCTTTTCTTCTAGATCATGCAGACCACTTTGCTATATATAAAAGTATTTTTTACACTCCATTTGAGAAATGGCATCAACATTCAAATGCCGCAAAATTGTATTGCCAAGGAACTTGACTTTTGGCAGAGTTGCAACTATGGAGATCCACATTTAACATTGGTTTTCAGTTTCCCTAAAGGTTGTTTTGTATTTAATAAAATGATTTGCTATAGACTTATACTTAATGTTGTTGTATAGTCAATATAAAGATTTGCAAGAAGAAATTTTGAAGAACAATAAATAGTGGACATGAATATGTGATCTTGTGTTTAGTCATATCGCAATTAGCCAAATGACAATGAAAGTAGCTGACCTGCTCACATTTGCCCAGGTTTTCTTTGTCTCCATTGTAATTCTAGAATAGGAAAACAACAAGCCATAAGAGAAGAGACCAAAATAATCAATATGCAAAAATTTTCAAGGATGAAAAAGAGAGAATCATGTTGACAGAGGCCATATATCATAAAGTACCTTGAGTAAGTCAATCTCTTCTTTTGTTGGGCAGAACTTTATAAGGTTATCAACCTGGTCCACATCTAATGCCGAATCATCCAGGGCAAGGACAAAGCTCTGCATGACATTTAGATGCATGTCCATTAAATGAGAAAAGGACACACAACAATTTCCTCCAGTAACCATATTTTGCAAAGTTTCAATAAGAACTATCTAGAAACAGAAGCAGCCATGTCAATTGAAATGAGATTTGATACAACTTTCAGCCAAGGCTGAAGTAAATTCATTCAATTCGTAATTGGTTCGCACAAATTAGTTAGCAAAAGCAATGTCAATGTAAATTAAATTATTGCATAGTCACTAGTTTTCAATAAGCAAAGTCACTTCTTCTAGGCATGGTTCTAAATGGTTGTGAATGTTTATATACGACCCTATGCACATCACTCCACAGGCAGGGTGAACAGAGCATTGCCAAAAAAACTCGACTATGTTCATGGTCCATCTATCTTTACCGAAAAAAGAAAAAAACAATCACAATTCAGAGCTGTAACTAAGCGAAAGTTGCAGTTATTGTTTCTTCGAACTGCCTTCAAAAGATCTGTGAGAATCTCCTATCTGGGAACGCACAATGTGATACATCAATCAATTTTATTGCAAGGATAGGCAATTATTCATGTTAGTGTGTTACAGTTCTTTCTTATTAGTGTCAATTTTTGTTAACCCTGAACGTCAAAAATTTGCTCTTAACATGTTACCTACATGTCAGTTCATGTTGATATTCAAGTCATTTAAGTTAGAATATCATCTTGCATTCCATTCCAATTTCTCTCTATCAGTCTTTTCAGGGAAGTTTCCTACTCGGTTCATGTTATCTCGCCTTGTTAGACATTGCCAGCCCATTTTTCTTCCAAGAGTATACATGATTGGAATCCCTCTACATTATGCTACATGCCAAAGAGGATGTGTTTTCTAGGAAAATTTACACCATTCAATTGAGCAACAGTTATCTTGTTGTCATCTCCCTGTATAAAACCATGGCAGCCCATTACTGAATATTACTCAAAACTAGAGAAGGGATTAGAAACACATCATTTCTCAAAAAAATAATAAACCATCAGTTTCCTTGACAATTTGATAACAGCTTCCCCTCATCATATGAAAGTTATTTATCATACAGCATGACCATTTTTAGATTTCACAGAAACACATTTCCAGCCCAACTTTTCAACTTCTTGACATATAGCAGATCATGTAATGATTGGCTTGTAATAATGGCAACACCCAATCATATGGAAGGGAAATATCTAAACGGCACCCATAGACCCACAGAAACGCATTTTCTCATCCAGAATCTTTGACTTCCAAATAATTGCTTAATTATGTCAGAATTATCTTACCATCAAATCGGGCAATGGAACTTTGACCTTTGTAAGCATAATCTCACAGTTATATGCCCTCCGAAGATCAATCTGTGAGAAACAGTCTTCCAAATTTATCAGAAATCTTACCAGCAAAAAACCCGTGACAAGATAGCAAAAAAGTAAAAAATATACAGAAGACCATAAAACATATGGGTCCATCCTATAAGAACACAAGAATAATCTCTTTTTGGGCAATAAAGGCAAGATGTCTGTGGAGCTACCGAGATACTGATCTTAACAACTGCCAATAATCTACTTCTTAGTCAGACCAACGCGCAGCCAATTTGGCGGCCACAGATGATCTTAGCTTACTGTATCCTGGTTTCCATTACAGGGTTACCAATACTCCCATGTGATACAAGAGGGGATTAACGCAAAACTTGTAAAAAATTATTCAGCAAAATTCAGCAGACAGCAGGTCAATGAGATCTGCTTACAAGGTTGGTTATGATTACTCAAACCAAATAGCAAATAGCAAGTCAACCCATTAGTTTATGGCTAGCAGATGTCATTCTTACAGATAAAGTAGAGATAAGACATACAAAAGATGGAACAAGTATGAAATTAGAGAATAAGACAGCACAATCAGAAGTACCAGCTGAACTTTATCAGATTTACGTCCAGAAGCCCGAGGTGATTTTCCATGAGTGCTATCGGAAGTTGAAGCTACTGAAAAAAGGCTTTCAAGCTCTGACATGTCAAACTCTGGAGCCCTGTGTAAGATTAATAAATAGAGATTAAAATCTTGGGAAAAAAAGAATAGAGGCTGCATGGAAAGCTCTCAATTTGCTAATGGGCAAAGAGAGAATGGAAAATTGAAGAGTTCTTACTTTAAAGAATCATCAGACTTTTGTGCCTCTGCCCATAAGCTTCCCTGCATAGCCCTCGTTAGTTTTAACCAATGATAAGGCTTCAGGTTTGATTTCTTTTGTTGAACCTGATTTCTTGGACCTGAACGTGATAAAAGCCGCCCCTTTGGGTTCAATGGTGCAGTTGGAGGATTAGGAGTTGGAGGTACAGGTCCATTATTCCCACCAGGATGTGGAGTGGCACTATTAGGTTTTGAAAGCTCTTTACCTAGAGGAGCTGGAGGAGGGGGTGGAGGAATGGTTGCAGAATTCTTAGAAATGGATGGTCTCTGTGTCAAGCCAGGAGGAGGTGGTGCTGAAGATGATGATATAGAGCCTGACACACGTCCAGAGCCAGGAGGAGGGGGAGGTGGAGCTGCTGGAGCAGTGACAGGAGAACCTGGCAGAAGGCCAGATTGAGGTGGTGGAGGGGGAGGTGCTTGATGCATAAGCATAGAGCCTCGCAGAGAAGCAGATTGAGGAGGGGGAGGTGCTGGAGGCATAACCATAGAACCTGGCAGAGGGGCAGATTGAGGAGGTGGAGGCGGAGGCACAGGGGGAGCAGTCATAGAACCTAAGGCTCTGCCAGAATAAGAAGGAAGTGGAGGGCTAGGTGGAGGTGCTGGAGGTGTACTCATAAAACCTGAAACATGTTCAGAACGAGTGAAAGGAGGTGGAGGTGGAGGTGGAGGTGATGGAGGTGTAGTCACGAAACCTGAAACACGGTCAGAACTAGGAGGAAGTGGAGGTGGAGGTGGAGGTGGAGGCGCAGTCACGAAACCCGAGGCAATTTCAGTACGCAGAGGAGGCAGAGGGGGAGGTGGAGATGGAGATGGAGGCACTGGAGCTGCAGTCCCAGAACCCAAGGCAGTATGAGGACTTGGAGGTGGAGGTGGGGATGGAGGAAGTGGTGGGGGCTTGTAAACAACTGCCAAGCTCTTTGTGGAGGGCACCCTGGAAATGAGGGAAGCAGCTGATGCAGAAACTTCAGATGCTGGAAGACGAGGAGATGGAGAGGAGTTATTGCCAATGGATGATGCAACAGTTGAAATGACATGGGTTGGAGAAGAGGCATTTGAAGACAAGCTTTCTGCAACATTGGATAAGGACTCCCCTAGGGATGGAGAAGTAGAAGCTGGAGGAGGAGGAAGAGGAGATGAGATCTTGGGAGCAGGAAGATCAAATGGCCCTGACAAAGAAGATTGAGGTGAAAGACGGGGTGAAATTGATGACCGACCACTGTGCTCAACTGCAATGTCATCTAATGGAGATAGTGTTGGCCCAAAGGATTTGCCTAGCAAGGAATCTTCTGATTCCATGGAAAAATGAGCATTTTGCGAAAGCTCATCTGCAGCTGTGTGTGGCCCAACTGAATTACTAAATAGAGGTGGCCGTTGTGGCAGTACCAGTAATGGTTGTGGCAAAGGTGGATTTGATACTGTAGAGGACTGCATTGGCCTAGAAATGTTTAAAATGGGAGATGCAATAGCTGGGATAGATGATTTTGTCAATGGATCGATGAATTCATCACCCATGGACGCAGCATGGTCTTGCAACAAAGCTGTAATGCCAAGAGCTGGAGGTGCACTATGATACCTTGACGCAGGAACAGACGATCCTTGCAATGAATTAGCGTTCAAAATGGGAGCAGACAGAGAAGTGCGAGGTAATCTTTGCGAAATAAGCTTTGCTGGATCAGGTCGCTGGGCAGACACCCGTGGTTCTTTAACTTCAACCTTTTGAACACTTAAGCCAGCATCTTCAGGTGGTTCTAAGGAGGAGATGGGTTTCTGCTTGAGGGCCCATCCTTCTTGTGCTTCTATTTTCTTGATAGTTGTATTATCATCTTGAAATGGTTTTAAAGGTGACGCTGAGTGTTCCACATGAGCCTCATCTCTGTTTCTAAGTTCAGGTTCTTTCTGCTTTTCAGTTTCCTTCACAGGACTTGAGTCCAACAACAAATTCGTTACTTCATACTGAGCACCAGCACTTTTCAGTTTTTCAGAAATGACACTTGTTGCCTGGATTTGGTTGAGCACATTAAGTGCTAAATCTGCTTTTGGATCAGTCCAGTCCACACTGCTGAAGATTTCTCGTACTTTAGCAAATGCTTCCACAGGCAGGCCTTCTTTCTCCTCATTACTGGGCAACTCAACTGGAATAAGAGAAGAAGCAGCATCCATGTCCGAGAAAAGAATCTACCAAAATCAAATTAAATAAAACAAATTGTTGTTAAGCAAACTAACTTTGCATCACTTTATAATTAATTTAAGGTACACTCCATACCTCTGCTCTGAAATCCTTGGGATACTGATCTTTGGAATTCCATAACACATCGACTTCATCACGGTTAAGCATCAAGATATTTGCCCTTATGAAAGCTGTGTTAAACATCACTCTGAACATCATTCCTTCACGTTCAAGACTATCATCCAGGCTAATACACTCAACGACAACATCGCCTTGAATGTGGCAATGGATGTCAATTTTAACTAGCTCACATTCCGCCTGCATTAAGATATATGCATGTTACATTCTCACTGTGATGACTTTATCGTGAAAGGCATGCATGGGTCAGTGCATTTGTATGTGGAGAACAAATTATGATTGAGAAGGACTTGCTAGTGGCCCATACAAAGTGCCTTGAAGCAAATAAAATTGGCATTTCCATCATGGGAGGAAATGCATATGAATGAAACAACTCTCTGTACTGAGACCACCACGACAGAATTGTCTACATTCATGTAGTTCGAGATACAGCAGTGTTTCTTGCAATTCCAAGTTCAAGCTCCCATCATGCTGTGACTCGGAATTCTTTGACTCCATCTCCTGTCAAGATGCAAGGCGTTCTAGTGAACGAGGCTCCCACATTGAGTCTGGGGACGTTGGGTGTATGCCTTTCCCCTGCATCTGCAGAGAGGCAGTTTCCAGGTATGGCCTCCAAGTTTCAATGGAGTGACCTTCAGCCTATTCCCCAGACTCTGTACAGGCTCTAGATGATGTATAATTTTGACCATAGCAAATCAAAGACAAGAAACTGAATTTAATCATAGATTGGCATGTATTCAGCATGAACTGTCCAAATTTTAGGTCTAAAGCATGATTTGTGAACCAAGCAAAGCACATGGAAGGTAAATAAGACATAGCGATGACGGTAGATGGTGAAATTCTGAGATATGATGATATAAGGTTATTCCATGAAGCAAAATGAAAGCAAAGCTACCTGCTTGTAATGCCTAACAAGTTTGCTCCTTTTTGGTGTCGAGAACAGGACTTTGGGAGTTTTATCAGCGACCATAAATGGGTCCTGTCCAAATATCCTGAAGATGGGACGGCAACCCCTTTCAGCATCCAAGCAGGAATTAATCTTAGTATAATGCAGTCTAACGTGAGAGCTCTATCCAGTGGGGGCCACTCTGAGCCGACATTTCTTCTTGATACATACTGCAGATACCTCAACTGTGAAGGCAATGGATTGAGAGGTGACATCAGCTGCAAGAGTTCACAAGGCGCTTGCTTGTAAACCATATCCAATGTTTTCTGCTCTCCTGTATATTGCTTCCTATAAATTAGAAGTGCTGCCAACATGAACGCCAAAACTGGCCACCCACCTCTTTCACAGTGCATCAGTAGCACATTTTGTTGCCCAAGCAACAACCAGCTCTCCGAGGATCTTAAGAAGTGATGGATCATCTCCATGGTAAGTATGGGGCAACCTTCATAGTTTCGAGGTAATCCATTACAGTCATATCATATTCAGACAATAAATTGGCAATATGGCTTTGGTTCTCTCCTTCCCGGAAATTGAACACCATGAAAGAGGCATCGGGGAAATGGTCACGGAGCTGACGCACTACGCCTCCAATGTATACTTTATATTCATCCTCCTCGAAGACATCAGTGGTAAAGCAGTAATCAAACACTGCAGTTACAATTCCACCATAAATGAAGAAGACTGTTGAATATATCCTAGAGAAGATGATAAAATACAAGATACATCTAAAAAGATAGCAGGACATAAATGAATCAACTCCCTTGAGGACCAATTGTGAATCCACAGGTAACACGCACATCACAGAAAAATGGAGGACAAAGAACTGTGAGCTATGTTAGCAATTCTTAGAATTTACTTCAAAAGGAATAGAAAAAAACAACATGAGCGGGTGCCTACAACAGTCCTTTATTGCGCATTGAAATCCTGCCCAACAAACAAAGAATTTACCGAAAGAGGAACAACCCCACTTCCGTAGTCCATAAGACAAGACTCCTCACTTCCCAGCACTTCAAAAGCAAAATGAAGGAAGAAACAGCTTTATTCATTTCAGTAACAAACACCATCAGGGAAAACTCTTTCCACTGGCAGTGCTAACCAATTGGCATGTCCTATGGGCTTAAATTTAAGGTAATTTCCTATAATTTCACAAATACATGTCTCATCAGACCAAGCTGACTCTGCCAACGCCGGGGTGTTCGTGCACAGAAACAAAATAGCTTCTCCGAATTCCTTTTAAGACGTGTGAATGCAAG
>JAGVVM010010315.1:0-16929 GCA_019149425.1 Psidium friedrichsthalianum | reverse complement strand
TACTTGTCCCATTCTTCCCCCCTTTTAAGGGGTAATTAAGGGGCGCGCATGAGTATCGTTTCTGTTTTCTCCTATTTCTGTTCCAAACATATTCAAAAATCAGAAATAGTCTGTGAACTGACTCGTTTGGCAAACGTCAATGCTTTTTTCTATTGTCTGGATACAAATAAATCTGTTTCAGAAATAATTTTTGGCTCAAAATCAGAAATAAAAATATTTTTATTTCTATAAAATATAGAAAAATATCTATTTCAAATTTCAGAAATTATTTGTCTTTGAACAGAATGTGGTTTGTCATGCGCTCCGCCCTTTAAGAGAAGAGAATGGTGCCTTGTTTTTTTTTGTAATGCTTAAGGTGATAGACAATATACATTGGATAATGATGGGAGGTGCCCCACATGACCCGGTCTTTTCCTCTTCGCAGGAAGGACAAACTTAACTTAATCCCCATTGACCCCCGCGATCCGTCGAGGCTGAATCCTATGACATTGGCACGACCAGATTGTCGTGACTAGAGGATTCGGAAGCCATTACTTCTCGATGAATTGTTTTGACCCCGAATTATTCATATCGAATAGGACTTAAACTCGAAATTCTCGCTTGTTAATTTTTTTTTTTGTGAATTAAGAATCAAGAGAAACATGCTCCATTTTTTGTTTTATACTTTATATGTGCACCATAATACTTTCACAAATTCATTATGAAACATCGAAACATTTTGTTTCTATACTCTCTCATGCACCTTATGGATCATCGACTATAGGGTCATTCTGCTGCCGACGAGGGATTCCGTAAGGAGCTGTTCATTTTTTTTTTATAACAAGCAGCTCCACCAGGCGAGAACGGAACTCGAGACTCCACGCTCCTTAAAACTCGTTTATACGTCAGGCGGAGGATCGAAACTGCATTGTCTTTTCGTCGAATGGGAAACAATTCGTTTGCGTGAATTTCATGGCGCGCGTGAGGGTTGATGTCCTGCGAGGCGTGGGCTGAAGATGAAGTTCGCGGGGGGGGGGGCAGGGGGGGGGGGCCGGGCGTATCCGTGTGGACCCCACCAAGAGTGCCAGGTAAGACGAGACCGAACTCGCTCGCTGGCAGACAGGACATCGTCTTGGTTCGTCCCGTCATTCTCTGGCTCCCCTCCTTTTTGCTTCCCACATTCATTCCCAGCTTTTTTGTGTAACGCGAGAACTAATTGGCACAAGACCGCTGGCCGTCTTGTTTGTGGCAATTGGTCAAGCCTGTAGGAGAAGCCATAAATGGTCACGTTCGAATCGACCCCGGCTTTTACTCCACGCGAGGCCATTCGCATGCAAATTAGCCTAATACAGTGGCCGATGCAAAATCCAGAGGCATGCTTACGTCGATTCTCGATCTCATTGATGGGTCCAAAAACAGTTGTTTTTTTTTTTTTTTACTTCGTTTTTTCTAAATATCAGTCTTGGTACGTTTTCGAACACGTCCAATCTTCTTCCTAACATCGGTCGATTTTTCCTAGTGTAATTTTTAATGGTCATTATTGAAGCGCACATGATTGATTGTGCTAGCACGCACGTTCTTTGTCCCCTAGCTGGAAAAGTGAACGGAGGTTTGCCATTTGACAGCTTAGTGAGCTATCAAACCAGCCTGTTCCTCTCCCCCACCACCACAAACTCTCCGCATTCTCAGCAGGAGCAAGCGTGACGAAAGCAGTCAAAGCATTTCTCTCTTTTTTTTTTTTGTCTCGTTTATAATGTTCAGACTCGTGAAATACAGATAGAGCTTTCCCGTTTGCATCTCATCAGTTCCAGTAAGACATCACTGACTCTAGTTGAGATCTAGACCGTCGACCGGCTCAGTCGTGGTACGGCAACCTGCCGAATCCGGCCAATTCTCGAGCTAGCACCTTTAGGATGAGTGAAATTTGCAAATTCACAGCAAAAAAAAAAAAAAAAAAAAAAAAAAACAGAGGAGAAAATGCAGAACTGCTGCTGCATTGAGTGGTTTGAGCGTTTCTGGGATTGCAATCGATTCTTGGACAGTGTCTTGCTGAATTGCGAAACGATATACTATAAAACTGCAACTGCCAACAGGAGTAAAAAAAAAAATATAGTATGCTCAATTTACAAGCAAAACAGACCCTACCGCACAACACGAAATCACTAAGCTACTTTAATCGATTTGGTGTCTTATCTCTAGATAAGTGACATTTCGCCTCCTGTGCTGAACTCAGGACGCAACCCAACCGGCAAAACACATAGCAGGATGACCTTATAATGCAATGTGCAACCTGCTCAGATAGAAAACACATATTGACAGTGAAGAATGTTCCTTCATTTTTCTTTTTGTTAAAGAAAATGAAACCTTTTCACTCAGGTCAAAAGTTTGCTGAAGTGTAAGAAAATTGATAATGAGGGTCATCAAGTCAGGCTAGGAACGAGATTCAAAGTGCAACAAGTTCAGTCTAGGAACAAGACCTCAGACATAAAAAAAAGAACGTTAATCTTGAGGTTCAAAGCAGCTGTGGTTAAGCTCCATTGTAACTATAGAGCCCAATTCACAAGTACCTTTTGGGTTGTGGAGTGTTTTTGTGTGGGGTTGGAGGGGGGAGGAAGGGTGAGGTTTGGGCGGGGTGGGCCGGGGCGGGGCTGGGGGTGGGGGGTGTTGTTTACTTGATTTCCAGCAAAGTGGGATCAACCCAGTGTCATGGGGTCCAGCCTCAGGTCATCTAACAAGCAAAGAGCATTCGAAAAAGCTCGCAAGTTGAGTAGCTCAGACGAGAGAACTACCATCCTTGCCATCACTATCCCAGATAATAAAGATACTTCATGGAGGAACTTCAATGAAATGAATTTCATGTTCGAAGAAACCAGCACTCTGAGGTTCAAAACACTGGAGACTACTCTTTAGATTGGAGATGCTAAAACATAATCAAAGATGTTTGTGACAAGCGACCGGAGATTGGTCACTTTAACTACAGAGAAACAATCCAAAGCATGACTACGGCTGCACAATGCTAATTTTACCCTATAGGCAAGTAAGTGAACTCGTGCTGCCTACCAGGGTTATATGCACAAGCTGATTGCAGAGCAGCCGTGTTACTAATCTACTTAGGGCTCCTTGCTCTTGTCGAAGCCATTCGCTCGTACGATGTAAACCTGAAATGAGAATGTAAATGTGCTTCACTTACATGGCGCCGAATGATGTAGCACCATTCAAGAGGAAGTATAACATCACAGGAATGATACACATGCTAGTTACAGTTAACTTTGGTGTTTATAACAGCATGTGGTCTTAATCTCTATCCGTGATCTTCTTAAGTCATTATGAATCCTACAAAAAGGTTAGGAAGCAAGAAAACGTCTTTCAAGTCTCAAATGCACGTCTCTTTGCTCCTTCATTGTGGTTGGTTTAATTAACTGGAAAACACAGCATCTCCATCAGTTAGCTCATGAGCCACGGAGAACCCTTTCCATCCTCCGCTGAGTCCCCGTCTTCCGTGCCAAATAGATCGTTGGGAATTCTTTACCATCTTCGTCGACCAATGTCATGATCCCGTCATTCTTAGAAGCTCGTCTTGCAAAACTGGACAGGAAGCCCCTGCAGATAAAATGACACGAGAAAAGAGAAAACCGGATTGTGGTCAATGTCGCAAAATCCCTCCTCCATTCCAGGACGCCACATGTATTGGGACCAATCGAGCAAAGGGAGTCAAAATCAAAGCAAATCAAAGTGGCAAATGAATTGAACTTTGTTACCAGCCAAAAACAACCAGAGACATGAGATGGGAGCATGGATTTGACTAAGGTGGGATAGTGAGGTTCTAGATTGGACTGCAATTGCTCTGCCTTCTCTGTTGCATATTCCCTGGCCTCAGCAGAGGCATACACCAGGTTGATCGGATCCCTCCTCTTATAAATCCTATCGATTTTCGTAAACAATTTGGTAATTTTTAGTTTCGAAATATGACGACTTATAAATATCTTAGAAAACATTTCGCAAAAGTATAAAGGAAAAAAATGAAGGCCATGATAAAATACCTTCTAGGCATTGCCACCCGATCGACCACCACCTGAACCCAAGAACAAAGTTTCAAACTTTCTGATCAATACTGGCTTGAAACCGCAGCAAGCAATCTTTACTAAGCCTGATATGGATCGAGTGATTTTCTTCCTTGAAACAAAATGCAAAACTAAGAAAAGGGTCGAGCACAGAAGAACTTCTGATTTGAAATCTTTCTTCTTTAGGACAATAACCAAAATGGTTCGCAAACTTTGACCTAATATCCAACGTGGTCCATGAACTTTTAATACATGTTCAATTTAGTCTTTAAACTAGATGAAAATGTCTAATATTAATATTCCATTAATTCAAGTTAGGAACAATATTGAACAAATTAAAAGTCCAAGAACTAAATTGAACATGTGCCAAAAGTCTAGAGATCATGTTTAATAGATTAAAAGTTCAAAGATCATGTTGCGCATTGAGCCAAAATTGAGGATCATTTGTGTCACTTTCTCTATTTTCTTTCCGATGTCCCGAGACCCAACCAAGAAACAAGAGCTGGGCAAAAGAAGCAGAGTCAAATGGAGCGACCTCTCTATAAACAGGAGCAGGCACGTTGGCGACGCGACTGGACCTCCTCACGACCACCATCTGCTTCTCTACTGTGCGTGGCCTGGACTGCTTCATCTGAACAGTGTGACACGAAGCAGATCGTAAGAAGCAGATCGTAAATAGCAGAGAGAGAGAGAGAGAGTGTGTTACCGGGGTGGAGTTGGGAGAGGAGGAGTTTCGGAGAGATTGAGAGAGCCGAGGGAGATTGAGAGCCTCCATCCGCTTCTTGTTCTCCTCCAGTCTCTTGCGACGGCATTCCTCGTAGGATATCTTCGGCTTAGCAGCCACCATTTTGACCCTCCCTTTCTCAGTTCAGAGAGAGGTTTGAGGATGCGAAACGAAGAAGAAGCAGTAGAAGAAAGAAGCGAAAAGGATACGATGGGACGGGGGTGGAATGCAGAGATCGAGAGTCGAGTCAGTCGACCGTTGGGGTGGCACTAATAATCCTGTATTAATCCTTCTCTTCGGTTAGGACTAGAATAAAATCCAGTGTTGTCAGAACAACATCTAGTCCCTTAAGTTTTTAATTTGTCGAATGTCATACTTCAAATATTCCTAGATGTTTAATGTCATCTTCTGATTGAATTCCCAAATTTTCATAATCTTGCTAGCGACACTTTTAAGTACCTTAATATTTCAGTCGATTATCTAAGTCAACCAAAAATATGCAATCCTTTTATTGCCTTTTCACATTTTTGGTGTTTATAAATATTACGGTCGTTCTATTTGAGAATATTGTAGCTTACGGTCTCTGTAGTAGTAAATGTAGAATCTCATTTAGAGGAGTATCGGGTTGATATTCTGCTATTTTAATTTTCTGATTTGTAAATTTTACTAAGAAAACATAGCGTCTTGAAAATTTTATCAGTCTAAAGAACTACGAACAAGGTCCACATTATGTAAATAGATTGTCTACATGTAAACTAATATCATTTTAAACTATATTTATGAAAAACGCTTATTCTTAAAATAACATAAACATCAACCCAATATAACTATAAATAAGGTTTTTCTTTTATTGTTATGAAAATTCATAAAAAAAATAAATACTTAAATGGAATTATTGTAATATTTATAGAGACCAAAATGTCAAAAAAATTATAAAAAGATAAAATACTTTTTGTATTTTTAGATTTAGGAAATGGATTAAATATCTAGTAATAATTCAAGGACTACATTGAACAAATTAAAACTATAAGGATGACATTGCATATTGAGCCAAAGTTAAAGATCATCAGTGCCAAACATGCATATAAGCAAGTAAATATTTCATTTTATGTCAAGGAAGTATAATTTTCAAGTCCAAGGAATCTTATGACAATATGTTTTCAAGAACATGTCCATGATATTTTCACATAAGAACATTATCAATCTCAAACATAGAAGATAATATTAGTTTGAAATTTAAAGAATAAAAAGGAATAGTATATTTTATTCGAATTGGAAATAAAATCGCATCAAGTAGATTATCATGTATGTCATCCAAAGGAAGAATTTCATGCTAAGATCTAATCCCCATAACTGTAACTATAGATATTTCTTATCATTGTGGGATAACCAGGGAAAAATCTATCCAAGTTACCGCATAAAATAGAACAATAGATTGAAATTTTACCGTAATAGCATATATTCACGGCCATATTATGTTTAACCTTGTGTTTTATTTGGGAGTAGGTTATATTGGGAAATAATTCTATGCAATGTGTGTGTAGACAATTTTTGTCCAACGATTTACGTGCATAGACATAAATGCATACATACAATAAACTGATTGGTCGGGCATATGAGACAAATCCATAGCGAAATGCAAATATTATGATCAAGACTTATCTCAGTTTTTGTCTAAAATAAGAAAAACGAATTTTGACTCATTTTCCAATCAAGTACCTAAACTTGTTTTTTTTATCGGATCAAGTACCTGAAATCCTCAAGTACGGATTAATTTAATACTTCCGCCAACCAAATCTTCATGTCATTTACTTTTAATGATGCGATTAATGTTAGATATATGCCATAAAGCAACTATGTAATAGTTACATATTAGGGATTTCGGTTATATTTCAATTCATTATTAAATTAATGGCAAAGACGTGTTTATTCATTAGTCCAATTATTTATATATATGAATGAATTTCATAAGATCAGTTGTGACTAGACCTATTCTTGAGACGTCAAGAATATATGTGGCGGGTCCACAGTTAGACTGAATCTTTAAATTGTTCCCGATTGATGGATCATTGAGTGGATATTAATGATCCTGTTGAGACCAGTGTGTTCTTAATTTCGTGAGAAAGTGAGCTCGAAAATCAACCAATTCGGATACACAAAGTTTGTGTTTCCATTGGTTTTCAACGAAGGGTTCGGATTGAGACGCTGCGAGGATTACTAGCATAATCCGAGGGCCGTTTCTCCGAATCTCCGTCTTCAAGATCGCACGGGTGTCGGGGCGTGTCTGAACTAGAGGCCCGACACCTTTTGGGCTCAAGGACAAAGAAGCAGAGCCGCATCCAACCTCTGTTATTCAGGTACATTTCTAAACTAGCTTTAGAAAGTTTGATTTTCGATTAAAGTATACGAGAATTTCTAAGACGATCAAGGGTGCCGTTTGAATTTATTTTCTTTCGCTGCGCATATGATATGTATTTATGTATGTGACGAGCGCTTGGGACCATTGGAATCCCAACAAGTGGTATCAGAGCCACGCTTAGAACTCCCGTATACTTGGTTGATTCGGTTTTTGACGATACTTGGAATATCATCGTCGGGTATTCGAAATTGGTTTCGAAACTTCGCAAGCCCGACCCCACGCATGTCTAGACTTGACATAGGGCCTCGAGGATCATTAGAGGACCTCGGATGGGCGGTGAGACCACCCGTGGCTCACGGCCAGAGGCGGAAACCGCCAATGGCCGTGAGGGGTCAAAGGCGGTTCCACCGCCTTTGACCAAGTCAAAGTTAATGGTCAAAGGCAATAGCCGTCTTTAACCAGGGGCATGCACGGTAATTTTGCAAAATTAAATTGTTTAGCTTTGCAAAAGATGAACCGAATCAATTTGATCGAAAAATATTCAAACGGACTCGGAATGAGCTCAAATTTGGTCAAGCACTCGAAAACGGGCCTCTGACCAAAACTCACCGCCTTCGGCCGTGAACTGTGGTGGATTTGGGCATTTTGGGGTGGTTTGGATACGTTTCTAGCTCTATTTTTGTGTATCCGAATTGGTTGATTCTCGGCCATTATCCCCTGTTGACATTTCTGTTGGATAAAAGAGTGGCTTGGGAGGTACATGTAGACCCTCTACTCCTCCTTCAAGCATTTCTGAGACTTTGTGCATCGAAGGGCGATCGCTAGGATTCAATTGAATGCACCAAAGAGCAACTATAATAATCTTCTTTACTATTCTCCTATCCTCCTTGCTAACTTGTTCCACTAGGACGTCTAGTCCTGCACTTAGTTGATCATGAACTCATGAAGGAAAGTAAACTTGACTGGAACACTCTGCAACCCGTCCACATTCTTCCTCCCACTGGCCATTTACATTAGCAATTTGCTGAAACTATAGACATCGGCTTTGTAAGAGATGCTACCAAGGTTGTTGTAGACCAACTTCGGAGTCATGTATCCCAAGGTTCCTCTTGCGGCACTCAAAGACATGGTGTTGTAGTTCGTGGGATGCAATCTGGCGAGCCCAAAGTCGGAAAATTTTGGGGGTGAAATCCCAGCCAAGAAGAATGTTGTGAGGCTTGATATCAAAATGTAGAATTCACATGTTGCATCCTTGATGAAGATACTCGATCCTTCTAGCTACTTCGAGAGCAATTGCATACACTTCCTTGCAATCAAGAGAAGTTCCTTGTCCTTGTGAGAAAATGTGCTTATCCAAAGAGCCATTGTGTATGAAATCGTAGACAAGAGCTTGTTTTGAACCTCAAAGCAAAAACCAATGAGCCCAACCACATTAACATGATGAATTCTTCCAATAGACACTTCACTAATGAAGTCTTGCCCATTCACTTTCCCCTTCTTCAGAATCTCTGCGGCTACCACACGGCCGCTTTGGAGTCTTCCTTTGAACACGGAACTGTACCCTCCCTTGCCTAGTTTGTCCTTGAGACCGCCCGTGATTTTCTTGATGTTGGAATAGGAATATCTTATTGGCAAGAAGTTATTGTTAGATTGTAGAAATTCTTCGACTTTTTGATCCATTGCTTTATTAGCAACATCATCACACATGGGGCTCCCAAGATGAATTTCACAGCCATTAAAGGCGCTGTATATTGGGAAAACGCAAGAAAATTGTGGATGCGTTAATAACAGATGAAGATAATCACGACAAAGTGGCTGACGGTCTAATATGGTCCTGCAAAAGAGATTGATATGTGACTAGAAAGCTAAAAAGATACACAGATGACCGATCCCAATTTCACGTTTAAATGAAATTTCACACGTTTTGACCAAATCTGTCTCCGTCTCAAAAGTCCTTAGTCCTTACCATACATGGATATGCACCGAATTTGGCGCTTGTCGCTGATGTCGCAGTGCATCATGACATCTCAAACCCATAAACCATCTGTTCATGAATTTGCGCATAACGACGGACTGTCGCGAGGCCCACCTTTCGGTCTGACATTCGTGTACGCAGGTCGTGCGCGCCCACGCCCAAGTTTCAGCTCGTCGGGCCTGGGATTTGTACCCCTGCGCCTGCGCGCGAGGCATAGGGCTTGTCATAATAGTTACTACTCCTAAAGAGTGTAACTCTATATAAAGTGTTTTGAGGCCTCCTTTTTCTCCAATGTGGGACTATTTGATTTCACTTTCCACTTCCAACTCAAGGGTGTCTTTTCCATTTGAGGTCAATTTCTCATTCACCCATTAATTTTCCCATATTTCCAACACAGATAACGGGTAGTCTTCGCACGTATACCGATCTAGATACCTGTGGTAGAGACACGGTAAAGAGTGGGAGGGGGAGGGGGGTGGTGGAATAGACGGATCAATTTCCTTTTGCAGTTTGCCGTTGGCGATCCTCATTGTGAAGTTGGTATAGTTGATGTGACGTGCATATTACTTGCCCGAGTATAAATCTAGAACCGTGCGGTTATTTATTATATAGGCTAGCTCATACTTAGGGCTGCCATAATCCCGTGGGTCACTCTTTAGCCGAAACGGGTTGTTTATGTTTTCGACCTCACCGTAGGAGGTGTGGTGCAGTGATTGTTTACGATGGTGAGGCTAAAAGACTTATGCAGAAGAAGAACAACAACAAGGATGAGTTGATCTTTGGGCATCGGTTAAGAAACGGAAGAGAGCCCTAATTTCTTGAAGCGATATAGTGTTTAGGATTGAAATGCGAAAGAAGCAAAGAAAAAGAGATAAGGAGAAGCGTGGAAATGGCCGGCTGATTTGTTGAAGCTGGTCAACACAAGAGAAAGCGCATGCTGACCCCTTGGTCAGCACCGGGCGGCAGCGCGTTGTTGATAAGCTTGATCGGCAAGCTGCTGACTTGATTGGTCAACAATTTGGGCAATTCTTTCGGACGGCAATCACGACCGTGCATTAGACAGTTAGGTCACGGCTCATATCTTCTTGTCCGTAGTCCCCGCCCTCCGCCCTGTAAATGGGGGCACCCCAGTCTTGGTGTTCCTTGAGATTTCTCTGGTGATCTACTAGCCTTTTTGCGTGATGAAAATGGCTTCCTCTAGGGTTTTGCTCCTGTGCGGCTGGCTGTTCGGCCACCTGTCGCCGTTGTTGCTCTCATGGCCTCACAGGGTTCGGTTCGTGACCTGGCTGAGTCGAGTGAGTGATCTACGCATTTAAGTCTTCCGTCAATTCTACGTCTTGAGTTCTCTTTAGTTTGATCGAAAATATGAAATCCCCCGTTCTCAGGTTTGATCTACGCAACGTGTGAAGGACCATTTTTTTTTTTATTTACTTTTTTGGTTTACGAGCTACGGAAGAATAGCCGTTCGTCCGATGAAAACACTGTACCAGCAGGTTAATGGTTTTCCATTTAATTGTTTGTAGAGTGGAGCGTGGAGGAGGCTACTATATTCCCGGACCCCACTTTCGCCCCGGCCGAGGCGGCGTACCCATGAGCGGCGTCGCCGCGGCGGCTTACCGTGCGCGGCGTCGGCAGCAGCAGCGGCGGGCGTACCCGTGCGTGGCGTCGGCGGCCGCGGCGTATCCGTGCGCAGCGGCGCCCGTGGCGGCGTACCCATGCGCGGTGGCCGAGGAGGGTACCCATGCGCGGTGGCCACGGAGGCCACGGCGGCCACCGTCCATAACCTCCAGAAGAAACTGAAGATGTCAAGAATTAGATGAAGTTACGGGTTTGTTAGGGCTGTTTGCTTGATTTCCAGCAAAAGTGGGATCAATCTAGGGTCATGGGGTCCAGTCTCAGATCATCTACTTAGGGCTCCTCGCTCTTGTCGAAGCCATTTGCTCGTACGATGTAAACCTGAAATGAGAATGTAAATGGCGCTTCACTGACATGGCAGCCGAAGGAGGTGGCACCATTCAAGAGGAAGTATAACATCATAGGAAATGATACACATGCTATTCACAGTTAACTTTGTGTTTACAACAGCATATGGCCTTAAATCTCTGACCGTGATCTTCTTAAGTCATTATGAATCCTACAAAAAAGGGTTAGGAAGCAAGAAAAATGACTTTCAAGTCTCAAATGCACGTCTCTTTACTGCCTTCATCGTGGTTGGTTTAATTAACTGGAAAACTACAGCATCTCCATCAGCTAGCTCATGAGCCACGGAGAACCCTTTCCATCCTCCGCTGAGTCCCCGTCTTCCGTGCCAAATAGATCGTTGGGAATTCTTTACCATCTTCGTTGACCAATGTCATGATCCCGTCATTCTTAGGAAGGCTCGTCTTGCAAAACTGGACAGGAAGCCCTGCAGATAAAATGACACGAGAAAAGAGAAAACCGGATTGTCGGTCAATGTCGCAAAATCCCTCCTCAATTCCAGGACGCCACATGTATTGGGACGATCGAGCAAAGGGAGTCAAAATCAATGCAAATCAAAGTGGCAAATGAATTGAACTTTGTTACCACCCAAAAACAACCAGAGACATGAGATCGGAGCATGGATTTGACTAAGGTGGGATAGTGAGGTTCTAGACGGGACTGCAGTTGCTCTGCCTTCTCTGTCGCATATTCCCTGGCCTCAGCAGGCATACACCAGGTTGATCGGATCCCTCCTCTTATAAATCCTATCGATTTTCGTAAACAATTTGGTAATTTTTAGTATCGAAATATGACGACTTTTAAATATCTTAGAAAACATTTCGCAAAAGTATAAAGGAAAAAAATGAAGGCCATGATAAAGATACCTTCTAGGCATTGCCACCCGATCGACCACCACCTGAACCCAAAAACAAAGTTCAAACTTTCTGATCAATACTGGCTTGAAACCGCAGCGAGCAACCTTTACTAAGCCTGATATGGATCGAGTGATTTTCTTCCTTGAAACAAAATGCAAAACTAAGAAAAGGGTCGAGCACAGAAGAACTTCTGATTTGAAATCTTTCTTCTTTAGGACAATAACCAAAATGGTCCGCAAACTTTGACCTAATATCCAACGTGGTCCATGAACTTTGATACATGTTCAATTTAGTCTCTAAACTAGATGAAAATGTCTAATATTAATATTCCATTAATTCAAGTTAGGGATAATATTGAACAAATTAAAGTCAAAGAACTAAATTGAACATGCCAAAAGTCTAGATCAGTTTAATAGATTAAAAGTTCAAATATCATATTGCGCATTGAGCCAAAATTGAGGGATCATTTGTGTCACTTTCTCTATTTTCTTTCCAATGTCCCGAGACCCGACCAGAAACAAGAGCTGGGCAAAAGAAGCAGAGTCAAATGGAGCGACCTCTCTATAAACGGAGCAGGCACGTTGGCGACGCGACTGGACCTCCTCACACCCCCATCTGCTTCTCTACTGTGCGTGGCTTGGACTGCTTCATCTGAACAGTGTTGACACGAAGCAGAACATATAAATAGCAGAGAGAGAGAGAGAGAGAGAGAGTGCGCGCATTCGGGGGTGGAGTTGGGAGAGGAGAGTTTCGGAGAGATTGAGAGAGCTGAGGGAGATTGAGAGCCTCCATCCGCCTCTTGTTCTCCTCCAGTCTCTTGCGACGGCATTCCTCGTAGGATATCTTCGGCTTAGCAGCCACCATTTTGTCCTTGCCTTCTCAGTTCAGTGAGAGGTTTGAGGATGCGAAACGAAGAAGAAGTCGTAGAACAAAAACGCGAAAAAGGACACGATGTGACAGGGGTGGAGTGCAGAGATGAGAAAATATTAGGTACCCACTGGGTATTGCTGACGTGGTCCCATTTCCACTCAGTTTCAACACGTGTCCGAGCGAGACCCACAGAGAAAATCAAAACTCTCTCATCTCTCCTCACTGATGACGATTTCCGTCTCTCTCTATCTCTTCAAAACCCAACAATCCCCCTTCTTCGTTCCGCTTTGTCTCCCTCTGACCAACACCCCGCCCAACCCCGGCGCGTCAGCCCTCTTTCTTCTCCGACCTCTGCCATTATCGGGCGCGCCGCGAATCACAATCGGACAAGAGGGTGGTGGCGGCGGCAGTCACGGTCTCCCTCTCTCTGTCTTTCTTCTCTTTTCATTGCTTTTTTTTTTTTAAAAAACTGCGCATCTTTCAATGAAGATGATGGTGGTGGCGGCGCTAGTGGCGGCTAGCCATGGACCACCGGCTCACGGCTCTCGGACAAGCAGCGTAGGCTCATCCATGGCCGTCGTCGGCGTAGAACCAGATTCGGTCGGCTGGGTCAGCAAGGTCGGTGAGGGAGGAATGCCCGAGTCCTCGAGCATGCAAGCTGCCATGGCCTCTCGAGCTCGAGTTTCGGGTTCGCCGGCCACGGGTGAGCAGCTGCAAGCTTGACACCTGGCGGCCATGGCCGCAAACCGGCAAGGATCCTCAGCCATGGCTGCTTGAGCTCGACTCGTGGCAATGGTCGCTTGAGCTCGAATCTGGCGGCCATGGCCACCAATCGTCATCGCGACGGGACACCAATTGTGATTCGCAGCGGCCAAAAATGGCGAAGGCTCGGGCTTGAGGTTGGTGAAGAAAGAGGGTAAGCGGACCGGAAACAGGCGCGGAAGAGAGAAAAAGAGACGGAAACAGTCACTGTGAGGAGAGAGAAGAAGGCTTTTAATTTTTTCTGGTTGGTGGGTCCCGCTCGGGACACGTGTCGAAAACTGAGTGGAAATGAGGACACACGTCAGCAATACCCCGCGGGTACCATAATATTTTTCCGTGCGGAGATCGAGAGTCGAGTCAGTCGACCGTTGGGTGGGCACTAAATCCTGGATTAATCCTTCTCTTCGGTTGGGACTAGGATAAAATCCAGTGTTGTCAGAACAATATCTTGACATTCTCTCCCTGCTTTTTTAAAAAACTATTCTTGTACATTTAATTTTTCCTAATATTTTAATTTGTTGAATGTAATACTTCAAATATTCCTAGATGTTTAATGTCATCTTCTATTGAATTCCCAATTTCATAATCTGGCTCATCAACACTTTTAAGTACCTTAATATTTCAATCAATTATCTAAATCAACCAAAAATATGCAATCCTTGTATTGTTTTGACATTTTTGGTGTTATAAATATTACGGTAGTTTCTATTTCAGAATATGTGCTTACGGGTCTCTGTAGTAGTAAATGTAGAATCTCATTTAGAGGAGTATCGGATTGATATTCTGGTATTTTAATTTTCTGATTTGTAAATTTACTAAGAAAACATAGCATCTTGAAAATTTATCAGTCTAAAGAACTACAAACAAGGTCCACATTATGTAAATAGAATTGTCTACAAGTAACTAATATCATTTTAACTATATTTATGAAAAACACTATTCTTAAAATAACATAAACATCAACCCAATATAACTATAAATAAGGTTTTTCTTTTATTGTTATGAAAATTCATAAAAGAAATACTTAAATGGAATTATTGTAATATTTATAGAGACCAAAAATGTCAAAAAAATTATAAAAAATAAACATATTTTTTTTGTATTTTTAGATTAGGAAATGGATTAAATGTCTAGGAATAAATTTAAGGACTACATGAACAAAATAAAACTCCAAGGGTGACATTGCATATTCGGCCGAAGTTAAAGACCATTAGTGCCAAACGTGCATATACAGCAGTAAATATTTCATCTTATGTCAAGGTAGTACAGTTTGCAAGTCAAGGAATCTTATGACAATATGTTTTCAAGAACATGTCCATGATATTTTCACATAAGAACATTATCAATCTTAAACATAGAAGATAATATTAGTTTGAAATTTAAAGAATAAAAAGAATAGGACATTTTTATTCGAATTGGGAAAGAAAATTGTATCAAGTAGATTATCATGTGTGTCATCCAAATGAAGAATTTCAAGCTAAGATCTAATCCCCATAACTGTAACTATAGATATTTCTTATCATTGTGGGATAACCAGGGAAAAATCTATTGCAAGTTACTGCATAAAATAGAACAATAGATTGAAATTTTACCGTAATAGCATATATTTACTGCCATATTATGTTTAACCTGTGTTTATCTTGGGAGTAGGTTTTATTGGGAAATAATTCTATGCAATGTGTGTGTAGACAATTTTGGTCCAACGATTTACGTGCATAGACATAAATGCATAGATGCAATAACTGATTGGTCGGGTATAGAGAAAATCCATAGCGAAATGCAAATATCATGATTCAAGACCTATCTCATTTTTGTCTAAAATAAGAAAAAACGAATTTTGACTCATTTTCCAATCAAGTATTTAATTTTTTTTTACGATCAAGTACCTGAAATCCTCAAGTACGGATTAATTAATACATCCGCTAACCAAATTTCATTCATTACTTTTAATGGATGCGATTCACTTGCTCAGCAACAATGACGCATTCTTGTTATGTGGGCTAGCAGCAAAAATTATGTAAGTCAGTAAAAACTTATGCTGACCCGGTCATCTTAAGAAGGTACTTTGGCATCCTAAGCGGGCGTGAAGTCCGGCGTAATGTGAATTGTGTGCTAATCGGTTTAAGTTAAGACTCAAAAAACCCAAACTGCGCTCTCGTAACACTCCCTGAAAGTTATCACTAGTTTTTTTTTTTTATCGAATATGAAAGTCCAAATATGATTAATGATAGCTTTAATATGATAATGTTAAAGATGCTAAAGTCGTAATAAAGACCCATTAATATTGTCAAAAACATATACAATCCAATGATAGGCCCTGAAAGAGGAAGTACACATAAAGCATCATAAACACTATCCAGTTTCTAATTGCCAACATATGTCATGGTAACATATGGTATTGCTATGCGCTATGTTGTGTAATACTACTACTTAATATATAAAATGAGAATCTCATGAGTTTTTGCACTATTTGATGAAGTGGATCTTTTTTCAGTTGGGGAGGGCGGGGGGGGGGGGTACGTAGAGGGCTTGGGGAAGGGGGGGGGCGGGGGGGGGGGAAGGGGGGGTGGGGAGGGCGGGAAGGGGGGGGGGGGGGGGGGGGAAGGAGAGGGGGGGGGGGGGGGTAGATGGGGGGGGGGGGGGCAGGGAGTGCGGGGGGGGAGGGACGAGCGGGGGAGGGGGGGGGAGGGGGGGGGGGAGGGGGAGAGGAGGGGGGGGGGGGGGGGGGTGGGGAAGGGGGGCGGAGGGCGGGGGGGGGGGGGGGGAGGAGGGGGGGTGGGGGGGGGGGGGTGACGGGGGGGCAATGGGGAAATGGGGGGGAACGGGGGAGGTGGGGGGGTGGGGGAGAAGGGGGAGGTAGCGGTGGAGGGCGTGGGTGCGTGGGGTAGGGGGGGGGGGGGAGTGTTAATGGTGGTGGGTTTGGTGGGGAGTGGGGTGGTGGGGGGGGGGCGGGCTGTTTGGGTGGTTTTTTGTTTTTTTTTTTTTTTTCAACATTTATGTTTATTTTTTTATTTTTTTTTGAAAGTTTTTTTGTTTTTTTTTTTTTTTTTTGTTATGCTTCTTTTTTTAGTATCATTGCCTTTTTCGGTCCAATTTCATCACCATGTTGACACTTACTGTGGAAAAAGAGTGGCTTGGGAGGTACTGTAGACCTTTACTCCTACTTCAAGCCATTTCCAAAACTTTGCGCATCGAAGGCGCGATCGCAGGACTCAATTGAATGCACCAAGAGCAACATAATCCATCTTCTTTACTATTCTCTATCCTCCTCAGACTTTAAAAAAAAAAAAACTTGTTCCATTGGGACGTCTAGTCCTGCACTAGCGGAGCATGAACCCTATGAAGAAAGAAACGATGGACAT
>JAGVVM010010314.1:0-19326 GCA_019149425.1 Psidium friedrichsthalianum | reverse complement strand
TTCCTCCTTCTGTCCTTCCCTCTCCCCTTCCCCCCTCTCCGCTCTGTCTTCCCTCTCTTTCTTCTTCCTTCCCTTCCTCCTCTTCCCCTCTCCCTCTTTTTTCCTCTTTTCCTTCTCTCCTCCCTTTTCTCTCCCTCTCTCCTCCCCCTCCTTCTCCCCCTGTTTTTTCTCTCTCCTGCCCCTCCGTCGGTCCCCGCCGCCCTTTCCCTCCTCTCCCTCTCCTGTCTCTCCGCCCTCCGCTCCCGCGTTGCGCTCCCACGAACCCCTCCGCCCCCGATTGCTCCGCCCCCCCTTTCACGGCGTGCCCCGCCCCTCCCTCCTCCTTTCCTCTCCCCCTCCCTCCTTCGCTCCTTCGTTCGTTTCTCCCCCCCGCCGCTTTCCGCTCTCCTTTTTCCCCGCACCCTGCCTTCGGCCTCTTCTTCTTCTCCTCGCCCCTGCCCCCTTCTCGTTTTTCCCTCTCCCCTTCCGCCTCCTCTCCTCTCTCTCGTCGTGTCTGCCGCACGGCCGCTGCCTCCCTCTCTCTCTCGCGGCGGCCCCTTGCCCCCCCCGGCCCCCTCCTCTCCTTCTCCCTCACTCCTCCCCTTAGTGTGCGCTAAGCGGCTCCACGCCAGAGTTGCGAAAGTGCCGGGTGCTCAAAAAACCACTGCTCCACTTGGTTGCTTGTAAGAATACCAATTATCGCTAGGATTGTTCGTATAGAGCTTACGCTGCCGGTTTTTGATGCAATCGCCTTTCCCTTCGGTCAAGATGTGTTTGACATAGATTGCGTGGATCAATTCCCGGTGCCGCCGGGGATGGAACGTAAGCCGGTAAAACCTCCGGTTCATCGGTCTTGGATAGAAGGGGGGAAAAGGACATGTTCTTGGGAAGGTGGTGGTTCGACGACCACCAGAGCTTCCACCCGTGAACACGTCGGTGACCTCCTCGTGGTCGTCCATACTAAGAATGAGAGATGGACGCTATCTTTGACTGAGTCCGCCCTGAGCCGCTTGGCCCGGCGGTTCGCGTAGCCATCGCAGGGTAGTTGGATGGCCGTTGTAGGCCTCGCTGCTCTTCAGGCTTCCCCGGAGAACTCGGGGAAGACGATCTGAAACGTAGGGATTGAGGAAGCTCACCAGTCTTGTGGGTGTACCGCTACACGTCGTCTCGGAGCTGTGAGGGATGTTATTGCTGGAACACGGCCATATGACTGCCAGACCGCCGATGGCGGATCCGAAGCGTTTGTGAACATATCTCCGCCGAAACAGTTTTTTTTCCTCTCTCAAGTCCAGGGGAGTGAATAGTTTTGAGTAGGTAGCAAGAACTCTTCTTGTTGATGTTTTCTAAACAGAGCGAGTCTTGGTCTTGGGCATCAAAAACCAATTCCCAGAAGTTCTTATTTATCTATGGGGACGCCGTAGGATGATATGATTGGAGCTCGCGTACAAAAATGAAAGTGATTCGGATTCTCCCCTTTTTTTTGGGCCCGCACTAATCATTATTGACCTTAAAAACTTCTTTGTATTTTCATGGACAAATTGATCGCCAAATGTGTAGAATATTTAAAGATAAATTGCGCATTCATTGACGTTTCATATTTCAAATAAATTAATAGTAGCTTTACAAACAATCTCGCCAGCGATTTAGGAGTGTCAATAGTTTAGGAGGTAAGATGGAATTGACCAAACCCTATTTTGAATGAATATTAACGAACAACATCAGTTCGGTTCGGTCAAGTTCAATTTTTGGTATTTCACTTTTATTTATTATTATTATTTTTCTGAAAAGATCAAGAATAAAAAAAAAAAAGGAGAGACGAATGAAGAGCGAGCACGCGCGCTCCATTGTCAGATAAAAACATGAAGACGTTGCCTTTCAGTCTAGCAAATGCCTTTGTATCCCCCCAAAAAAATCAACAAAAGGACACCTCACTCACTATTTTCCATAATTACCCCATCCTCCTCCCCCTAGTCTCTTCTCTATCCTCCGAGCACGCCATCTGCCCTCGAACATTCTTCCACTTCGTTGCCATCGGCCTAACCTCCGCCGCACCATCGCCCGAATTACCTCGACGACCCTTCCCCACCTTCGTCTAGACACATTGGCAGCGAGGCGATTCTTCGCGACCTCCTCCACAATCTTGCAGCCGATCTAGCAAATGGCTAAGGTCATGGACTCGACCAAGCCTTTGATAGCCATCGCGAGGGCTCGCAACCCCTGGCTCGCCGGCCTTCGCTACCAAAAAAAAGGAAAAAAAAAAAATATTGAAAAGAAAGAAAAAAAGAAAAAAAAATAAATAAATATTTTTTTTAGTTCAGTTCAGTTAACCGAAATAAACCAAATGAAAGAATGGTTATTTTCAACTGACCACAACTCGAAAACCGAACCGAACCAAAATTTTTAAAATTTTGTTCGGTTCGGTTTGGTTAGTGATTCAATTTAGTTTTTCGGTTCAATTTTGACACTCCTAACATGATTAGAGAGTAAGAGGTCCTTAGTTCAAATTTTTTTTCAAAGACTTATCCGCCTACACAATTATTTATTTCGAGGGCCTTAATTGCCTACCTAGTTATATTTCCAAAAGCTAAGTTTTATAACGGTTCTGACAAAAATGAGATCAGCCAAGAGAGTCTTTAATTGCTAATTGGAGGAGGTAGAAGTGCTACCAAACCATTAAAGGACTGAACGAGTCTCTTCTCCGCTTTTTTCGATATGAGAAATAATGAGCTCCTATATATATCGATGTGTCCATCTGCCGATGCGATGTGGGGTCGAGGTTTAACGGAACGCTGCACTCTTTCGCGCTTTGAGTTAGAACGTCGCGGAACGGGAGGATTAGCGTGTGCGGTAGGAGGTTCAAGCCCTAATCTCGTGATGGGAAAACGAAGATGGATTCAGTTTCTCTGAATATGACTCTGATGTCATGGCTTATGATGTAATCTCCACAGTGGTAGCCCCCCCAAAGGAAGCTTCAAGGAGGCAACAAGAAGATAAATACAAATGCCCTCTTACCTGCTCCACCAAGAACGTTCAGTTCACGGAGAAAATGTCGACATTTTTCACTGGTAGTTTCTTGTTGACGCGTTCTTTGACTTGAGAAACCTTCCGGTCCAAGTGGGCGGCTTGAAGATGTGGCCTGGTATGGTCCTACGCAAGTCCTCGAAGTCTTCCATCAACTCTGAGGGACATAAGAAAATTAGGGGGTATTTGCGGATACGACTGGAAAGAAAAATATTTTCTTTACTTAAGAAGTGATGGCAAAGAAAGTAAACTTCGCGTATCTTTAGATGCTACTGTGGATAGGCTGTTACAATCACGGCTCTCGTCCGAAGTAAGTTATCGGAGTTTTGTCTCCAAGTTTGCGGCTTGAAGTATGCCTTGTCTGAAGCTGACGTTGCCTTCAGTAATTCATCGAACGCGAGCACGTGCTTGTTGAGTTTTTGCTGTCAAAGGAGATAGAGAGTAATCTCATTCCACCTTTCTTAGCCTTCAGCGCTTAAGTAGCTTTTAGTCCAGCTTTGTCGCTGTGCATATGGCGCGAAGTCCCGACCTAATCCCTGAGTTAACTCGTCGCCAAAGTGATTACTCGTCATCCTACTTAAAGAACCCGAAAGAAACTTTAAGGGGGTTGGAATAATGAACTTCTTACGTCACACATGGGATGTTGTCACAAGAATACTTTTTTTTTCCCCTCGCCGAAACGAGAATACTTGAAAAGGCTATGTCGGACGGCGATGTCTTCGGAAATCTCTGGTCATCATTCGTCGGTAAATTTTTATTTGTTTGAAGTGCTCGTATATATATATTTTGGTTGAGGCTGTATTAGGCGCACTTACAAGTTAGGAAGTAAACGAGTCAACTTATACATGTTAAAAAATTAAGAGATAAGTATGCATATCACCCAATCATATTGAATGCCATCGTTTTGTCATGTACAGTGTTTGGCACGCGGGTAAGTCACGGATACGAGGTTTTTTTGGAGGCATAAATATGCCTAAATGGCTGAGGAGGTGGCCAAGATGACTAGCTGTCCTATAGGTTTTTTTTTTTTTTTAAACATATTCTAGAGTATTGTTTGGGGATATTATGGGAAATTTCACTTGTATTTTAGAGAAATTTTGTAATTGCTACGCGTAGATTGTAGATCAAGGGATCGGATCTCCACCGTTGGATCCAATCTCCCTATCTAGAAATGTTAGGGGCATCATGTATATACAGGGATTGCCTCCTCATAATTCGTAGGATGTCATATGTGCCGGGACAAAATGGAAATAGAGTGTTTTGTCCTAAAACAGTTCCCTCTATAGGGAGTGAGCAATTGTCGAGGGAAAGGTTGACCTTAGGAGACTTAGTATAAGTATTACAGACATACGACAAAATATGACATACAACATTTCATTTCTCAAAAAATAAAAAAATTATAACACGATAAAAAACGTCATATATAAAATGTGTATATATATATATATATATATATATATATATATCAACGGTGAATTTCTTCTTCTTAGGTTGGAGATTCACGATTAGATTTTTTTTTTTTTTTTGCTGGCTGATTATATTAATTTTGAAAATGATTGAATATATGACTTAAGTATATATATTTTTGGATTAATTTATATTTTGACCCCTAATTAATTAAAGATGCTTAAAATTGACACTGTATTTATCGAAATAGTATGTCGGACTTGCGTGTCAGCTTGTCCGGACAGTCGAAGAGTGTCGGAGTATTGTCGACACGAAGGCTCCGGCAAGTGTCGATACTTCCTAGACTCTAGTAAGAGATGAATGAGTCAAAGGGGTCACGATGTCAGGAACAAAATTAGAATATATATTCAATCATATCATTATGGCATGAGTATGACATTAGACATGCATTAATTTTTTCCCTCCCCTTATGACTGCTTCTGCGCAAAAGATAGCCCAGGATAGTTGTAGATGGGTTAGAGTAGACAACCAGTTACAAGCGAGGGCCTAAGCAACCTGATCGACTGATTGGCCTCACGGCAGCAGTGGACAACTTGGACTTCATGGAAATGGGGCCCGACGCCAATTTGCAATAAGGGCCCCCAATTCCCGCTCACGTCGACAAACACTCGAGAGAAAGCCTATCAATGATTAAGCTATCAGTTTCCAAGCGCGCCTGTAGGATCAGTTTCTAGCTTCGAGGCACTTCAGAGTCTCCAGGCAAGGCTACAACAACTTCAGCACGAATTGCGGACGAAACTCCAACACAGCTTGCAAAAAACCAAGCTATCCTTCTGACAATTCATCAAATAAACTTTGCTCATCGAATAAACTTTGCGAATTTTGCTCTTTCAATATCTTATTCTCCTACTCTTTTTTAGGCTATCTATCCTCACGAACGTGAATACCAAGTAACCACCTTTACTTCCCGAGAAATAGCTTCCCTGCTTGCAATTAGGCTCTACCATCCCATAAAATCAACACCTTGACCCCATATAGTTGATCGCTAATCTCAGTGCCTATCTGTCCAACATTGCTTCATTACCAGAAATTAAGTCTCTCTAAACCCAATCCCACAGGAAGCCGCTCTCTTATCCACGGCCTTACAAATGAAAATGGGATTCATTCATTATTTAGGAGTCAGTGAAGCCCCCTCCTCCTCATATTAACTTTCCCCAAATCCAAATTGACCTCAATCTGATGAATGCTCTCTTTAAGGGCGTGCATGACAACATTTCTATTTCTCTGTTTCTGTTCCAAAACTATTCTAAAAATAGATTTGGAACAGAAACTCGTTTGGCAATGCAAATCTGTTTTTCTATTTTTGGAACAAAAATCTGTTCCAGAAATAGATTTTAGCCCAAAATCAGAAACAAAAAATTTTTGTTTTTGACAGAAATAGAAAAATCTATTTTTGTTTCAGAAATTATTTTTGGAATAGAATGGTGTCATGCGCGCCCTAAAACTCTTCAATTCATAAGTGTTACAGCCGCTGCATCAAAGAAACCTTTCACCCCGACTTGCTTGGATATCTTCTGATTATAAAATCGGCCATTGAACATCTAATAATATCCCGAAGCTTCACTACTCCCACTAAACAGCGCCTCCTTTACTTTTACTTCCTTCTAAGTCACTCCAGCTACGAAAGATTGATCCATATCATATCATCTAAATACAGGCTAAGGCATATTGACTAAGGACTGGTGGGAAATTTCCTTGCCCCTACTGTGCTAAAGAGGGACTAAATTTGACCATGAAGGGAGCTAGATCAATATTTTGTACCTTGATTCATCATTCACGTTTATTATTTTGCAAAAGAATGATGCACTTTCCTAATTGTGCATATACCACCAACAAAGATCCATACATTACTAAGACAATGAAAAGAACTACACGAGCGAAAAATTAAGAAAAGTTTGAAATGTCACACTTCCGCTCAGAGTGTTGAATGTATCTTCTCATCGATGAAAATCTCTGAAGTCTGACATGTGCATTAGTTCTTATTCATAAATCATCACAGCAGAAGTGGAAACGATCAACAGATTACCAAATGGTAAATACCGCCCCAAAAACCATTACTTACCCATTTGTTTCGCAAATAATCTTGTTTGTGCAATAAAAACAAAACTGAAAAAACACATGACAAATAATGGCTCTCATAAGAAACAAAGTTTTCAGCTCATGATCTTTCTAGTCGGAATAGCGTATATCGCCCAACAAAGGGGCACGTAATCACAGAGCCATTGACGAGATAAAACCCACCAAATGAAAACAAGAATCAGAACAAGAAACGAAAGAAATTAAGAAATCAAGAGAGATCAGAGCATTGGCTAAAGGGTAATCAGTCACGGTTTAATCAGAAACACGGACCAAATTTGATAATACTCATCACATCTCTGCTGCGAAACAAGAACGAAAGGAGGGAAAAAACCCGAGTGAAAAAGCGAGAAAGGAGAAAGCAGAGGAAGGTTTGAACTCGAACGCCAGAAGAAGAGGCAATCATCAGAGACTTAAATACTGGGAATCCCGGGGCTGAGCCCTTCATATTGTTGCAGTTTTCTCTCATCACTTGATCGCGGCAGGATTCGACTGGACAACCAAAAGCAAGAAAAAGCTTCAAAAGGACGAGGGATTTGAATGCACGAGTGAACGAACGGAACGGAACGAGTTTGTGGAGTTCGCGAAGCAGAGAGATCGAGATCGAGATCGAGATCGGGCGCTTCTACCATGCGGAGGAAGAGGTAGAAGCTTTGAGCCTGTTTTTATAGATCGAAGGGCTCGAGCAGGAAACCCTAGATCGTACGGCCACCACAGCCGCATGGCTATCATTACTGATGATGGGCCTTCTTACCTTCGGCCGTTGTCTGATTTGAGGCCCAAACTAACATGCCGCACGACAGATTGGGCCCAAATTCGCTCCTACATAAACTGCTTAAGTCTGGATTAGGATTACAAAAGAAACAGATCGATCAGGCCGCTCTTGAAATTTGCACCGGAAAGGAATGATCGTTCTTTGGATTATTAACACCGCAACGCTGATTCTTAGAAAAGATGGAAAAACCTCGTGTTACTATAGGCTTCTATTGATTTTGTCTCCGGTCCCTTTGTCTCAAACGAATAAAATCAATCGAGATCTAGAATCATACATCCTGATCAAATGCATTTCAATAATAACATCGCGCGCTTTTCAAAGGCCGCTTTAAAACGTAATTTACATCGGCGTTATGTTCTATCGTCTGTCCTTTGTATACATGTACCTTTACAATAAAACAGTAGGAGTCAAGTGCGCAAAATCAAATTGAATAACTCCTTCACGTCCATTGCTATCGATTGTCCGATCATTAGTCTATGAAGAGGTATGGTTCGACCCTTGCGCTTGCCCACCGCCCCAACCGTTAGGACAAAAGGTAATCACGTAGTCCTTGGAGGCACAAGTGACCAACGGCGGGGCGAGTCGTAGGCATAGCTGTAGTAACCCGGACAGGCATCCTTGAACATCCTAGAATACGCACTCGGCTTGCACTTGTCCGGTGTCCCGTACCCGTTCCGGCAACAGAACTTGTCGGCGTTGAACGACAAACAGGCGCTCTTGCAAGCCACAATCTCCCCTTCCTGATTCACCACTTGCAACTCCGCGGGACACATGCCGTTCAAGTTCTTCCTGCACCCCGGGACGAAGCACTTGGACCGCACGGGGCTCGTCTGGACCGAGACCGGGATGTTGTACCCATCAACCAGGCTGACGTCATAGAAGCTCAGCTTGCCCTTGTCCGACTGGAGCGAGACCTGGACCAGCGTGACCGGAGGGGTCCCGATGAGCCCACCGCAGGCGAGCCGCCCGTCGCAGTCCCCGGTCTCGCAGGCCTGCGGCCAGTTGGACCCGAACCTACACCCTGTGCGGGCCCAGATCCGCCCGGACCACCCCAGCGGGGCCAAGACGCAGTTGGTGGATCCCGGTGGGAGGTAAAAGCCTCCATCGGCGATCACCGGTTGGCCGGTGTTGGGAGCCGTGGCTGGCCATATGGGAAACGGGCATTTGTTCTGGACATAGAAGGCCACTTGTTCTGCCAACACAGCATTCCCTGCATAATGCCATTACAGATTCGTCAAAAAAAATTCCACCAGGCAAACCAGAACTACAGTGAGAAACATATACGGCAAA
Organism: Psidium friedrichsthalianum; assembly: GCA_019149425.1. Taxonomy (NCBI): domain Eukaryota; kingdom Viridiplantae; phylum Streptophyta; class Magnoliopsida; order Myrtales; family Myrtaceae; genus Psidium; species Psidium friedrichsthalianum. The sequence continues at coordinate 10,718 of JAGVVM010010314.1, read as the reverse complement.
ATTACTTATGCGTAGCATCAAAATGCGGTTCAATGATAAAGAACAAAGGAGACACAAAGTTCCATTACACAAGCTGTTCGAGAACATATGTTTAGTCGAAGGAATCGCTACCGGGCGACAAGAGGAGACCGGTCAGGAAGAGAGAGAAAGACGAGACGAGATCCCAGGACTTCATTCTGAACCGGAGATGGTTGATGAGTAACGAAAACATCAGGCTCGTGATTGCATTAAATAATTGGAGAACGCGATGAGATTGGGTGCTGCTTCTTCCATTGCACTGCAAGTCTTGGAGTGGTTGTCTTCAGATCGAGGCTTCCGACGTGTCGACTTACCTTCGCAGGAAAATCTAGGTCGACTGAATTGACCATTAGGAGGTGGGATTTGCAGGGAATCATCTGCTCAATGAACTGTTGATTGCTTCAAGCATAGGGGAATGATGGAGGAAAGCCATGTCTGCAGCACAAAGATACTCAGTCGTTCTCTGCCAGTATAATTAAACCGAAAGGTGTCCATGTTCAACTGAACATGAAGTAGTGGTTGAGAAAGGCTAACCCAACATTATCTTCTCCAAAATCCATGGTGATTTGACTTTTATTTGACGCGAAACATGTATGTAACGACGTATATGACTGACTCATTAGATTCTTGATTTTTAAAACCAAAAGTAATTAAATACTGAGTTCTCTTTTATCGCGGTTGTGGATGAAACTTTACGACCACGACTCCATAGGAGTAAGTCAACTTGGGCATTCGGTACCTGTTCACACGCAATTAATTAAGCACCAAATCCTTTTTGACTTTTTGGAGCTACATTAGCATTATTAGTATTGAATAGAAATTAAAATAGGGAGACGATGAGTCTTGGTCCATTTACTAAGGCGATTTATTTCAAGGAATATCGACTCTTTATAAAATATTCGGTTGTTTGTTTAATTAATCAGTTCAGTACGGAGTAGTTCGTATATTTTTGACATGAACTTTCAAAGAATAGATTCTCGAGAATCACCGCACAATTTAATGTCAAGAGCAAATCACAGAAACATTTTCAGTACTTAGATTTTTTTTTTTTTTTCACAGTATCGATTGGAGTCATAGTCATTACATAAGCAAAAATCTTCCACAAGACGATTTCTTCAACAATAAATAACTTACTTTTCCCACCTAATTTCAAGAGTTCACATGGATGGCCTTACCCTTCTGCAGCAGAATCTGGCATTTAAACCCAAATCACACCTTTTTTAGCATCTACCGAACACCGCACTAAATGACTTCGCGCATCTCTCTTGCTCTGCTTTTATTCCAACGGAAAGAAGAAGTGAAAACAAGAAAGGTCTCGCCACCTTCAGATTTTCCGACAAAGAAAATGTACGAGGGGCATCGGTGCTGATCGTTGGAACTGACAAAAACGGTCGTGACCGTGACGGTGACGGTGACGCAATGTTTCTCCATACTCGAGCTTGAGTCCCTGCCATTGCCGGGACGCAAACGCCGACTCGTCACCGAGCCGAAACGAAGCTTCCAGAGAAGAGGAATACAGAGTGACCACAAAACCTTTGACATTTGGACATCGTTTCCCAGAAAAAAAACTCCGGCTAGACCCCAAGAATCCTGTGGGCGCCCCTTAAAACTGTGTCTTTGTGGAAAAGAAAAGTAAAAGAAGAAGACCCAAGTACAAACCCATTCCTGGAAACTCCCTGACCAGTCTCCTCCAAATTTGCGTTGAATTGATTCTTTGAACAACGAGACCCACTGTTTTTTCGTTCTTCTTTGCCCTTCAAAGGTCGTATTTTGAGCTTTTTGCTCGGCAATAAAAATCCCAGAACGAGTTTCTCCTGGCGAAAGCAGGCTCTTCATTGTAATGGCTGTTCAGGATTTTCTCTTCCTTCCTCTCTGTTTTCTGCTCTTCTTGCCTTCGCTTGGTACTGCTGTTCCGGTCCTAAGATGGCTGCCTGGGGAGAAGACGTAACAAAATTCTCTCTTTACTAAACTTGCTCACCGCTTCAGATATGTGACATTGTTGAACTAAGAGATGGTGGTGATCTGGTACTGGAAATTTTGGCAGGCATGGATCGGGTCTTGGAGCTAAGGCTGTCGGATCCTCTGTTGCTTTTGATCCGACCCGAGTCACTCAACTGTCCTGGAACCCCAGGTGTTCAAGCCTTTCTTGTCTCGGTCTCTGTCTCTGTGTTTTTGTTTGCTGATATTGTCCTTCAAATTGCGAATGCACTGGATTGCTTAATCAGAAATAGTCTGAATTAGTTAACGTCTTCTAGTGCACGTGCTGTGAATTCCTGAGTTGGAAGGTCATTGGTTAAGATGTCCCTAAAATTTGTGTCGTGGCAGGGCTTTTATCTATAAGCAGTTCTTATCGGAAGATGAGTGTGATCATCTCATCAAACTGGTTAGTGTTTTGTTCCTTCTAATTTCGTCCTTGCAGACGTTATGGAGGTTGGACAGAATTTGGATTGACAATATTAGTTTTTGGTGGATTAGGCGAGGGACAAGTTGGAGAAGTCCATGGTGGCGGATGACGAATCCGGGAAGAGTATAATGAGTGAAGTGCGGACGAGCTCCGGAATGTTTCTGCAGAAAGCTCAGGTGAGTGGATTCTTCTCTCGAATTTGCCCGATGGTTTTTTTCTTTCCATCGTCACCAATAGCTGATACCACAATCTATCGCGCTATACGCAGCATCCCTTGAGAGATCTAGATCACCACATTGTTAATCAACTGCTAGTTACTCGCATCTAGGGGCATGTTGAACGTTTAAGTGGCAAAGTGACTTTGATTTTGACAGCCTAATCAAAAGGTTTTGCATGTCTATGTGTTTCATTGTTGGAAACGGGGTTTTTGAATGATAGGGTCTTTGAGTAGGAATGTACTTGAGAAACATTCTGCTTCTTAGGGTTCCAGTCCAGAACCGTAGACATGTATTTTGAATTTGCGTAGAAGCCTTTGTTTGGGGCAAGATTTCCAGCTTGATTGTGCCATGAAGAGTAGTTTCGGACTTATGTGTTGTCTTGACTCTACACTTGATTGAAGGATGAAGTTGTTGCTAATATCGAGGCTCGGATTGCTGCATGGACCTTTCTTCCTGAAGGTAAAGCCCTGCTGTATTTCACGGACGAGCTACTTCTGCGTGTTCCATGACGTTATCGTCTTTCTGTGCGCTAATGTGAGCTGATATAACCAGAAAATGGAGAGTCAATTCAAGTCCTCAGATATGAGCACGGAGAGAAGTATGAGCCTCATTTTGATTATTTTCATGACAAGGCTAATCGAGAGCTTGGTGGCCACCGAGTGGCTACTGTCTTGATGTACTTGTCTAATGTCGAGAGAGGCGGGAAACAGTGTTCCCCCATTCAGAGGTTAAGCAATTCTTCTCGATGCTTCAGTTTTCTATTTCCTGATATGGTGTCCCTGAACCTTGGTCTTTCTCTTCCTTTCACCATTTCACAGGCCAAAATGTCTCAATCAAAGGAAGACGGCTGTCTGATTGTGCCAAAAAAGGTTATGCTGGTGTGTGGCAAGTCTTGCACTTCGGTTTTTTTCTACTTTCTGGTTTTGTTGTCCAGTTTATAGGCGATCACTTTAGCGCTATAAGCAACTAATTCAATGTCAACAGCATGACTCGGGCTGTAATACTGCTCGTGCTTACACGAATGCTGGGCGAGTCCCCGACAATAGACTTCAAAACATGCGAAGACGATGTCGTTAACGATTACTGGAGTAATTTGAGACAGTGGACACTGTAGTTATGTAGAGCGACACTAGTTAGTTATTCATAATTCGTGTTACTTTTGTCGTCCATTCAAACCAAATCACTCTTCAGTTCTGATCCGGCCCTTGTTCGATTCAAAGCTCGCTTAACCACGATGATTTGTGTATCTGCAGTGAAGCCGAAGAAGGGCGACGCTCTGCTGTTCTTTAGTCTCCATCCCGACACAACCACGGACGATACTAGCTTGCACGGGAGCTGCCCCGTCATTGAGGGCGAGAAATGGTCTGCGACCAAGTGGATCCACGTCAGGTCCTTTGACAGGCCAACGAGGGCGGTCGCCGCCGGGGAATGCAAGGACGAGAACGAGAACTGCGCATCGTGGGCGAAGGCCGGCGAGTGCGAAAGGAACCCTCCCTATATGGTGGGCTCCGAGGATGCGTATGGATACTGTAGGAAGAGCTGCAGGGCCTGCTCATCCTAGAGTTTCGTTCTCACCACCGCGGAGAGGAGTGTAGAAGTTTCACAGAAATGTACACAACACACACAGCCATTGAAGTTGAGTAATTTATACAGCATATGCATAAGAGTCACAGTGGGGTTACATATGCTTCACCAGTTCTCCCTCGTGTCATTGTGGTGCCTTGACATGAAATTGATTGTTTGCTTGAGAACATCCAAATTGGTCCCTACCGATTACTACTGATTATTAAATAATCATTCTAACTTGACATATGCAAAAGAGTCGAGGTTCCATCAAATAATTTTTTTTTTTCACTTAAGCCACGTGGGCATGTCAATTCCTTTGCTAGGCATTCATATATGCATATTTTTAACGTAGTTCATTAATGGAACCTTATCAAATGTATCATGCAGTTATAATTTTGAAATTATTGACGTTATATAAAAAAAAATTGGGGTAAATATTTCATAATAAGCATAATTTAGGATTTTTGATAGCATTTTTTCATTGTTAAATTGTTCTTTTTACGTAAGTTTTTCAAATTCAAACTCTTTTTGCCGTTATAAGTAACAAATGCAATCTAAACACTACATTTTATAAGCTGTTTTTTTTTATGCGATTAGATTGCGAAATGAATTTCCTCTGTCAATACAACAAAAATCATACGCACTTCGCTGGTCATTTCAAACGAAAGTATAGATTTTTGGCCAAAAGATGAGCGAAGTTCCGGCATGCTTTTTTTTTTTTTGTGTAACAATCGGGTTGTCCCTTTGAAGAGATTGAGAAAGACATTTAAGGGAAAATTCAAAGAATGCATGAAATCATCTCATTTTCTCAAATAAATGTCTCAACGAACCTTATTTCAAATAAGAACTTGAAATTCTCTCATTTTCTCAAATAAAAATTTGAAGTGAATGTTGTTTTAAATAAAGACTTGAAGTGGCCATGAAATCTCAAAAAATGACCTGATTTCAAGTGCATTTTCATCCTTTTACTTATTTGATTTTTTTATTAGACTTTTTTAAAAATTAACAAAAAACGAAAAGACAACAGCTAAAGGTAGGAGGGCTCCCCTCCTCCTGTGGTTGCCGCCCCATCACCCAAGAAGGGTCGGCAACCCCTTGCCCAAATCTAGAAGAGGGCCAAAGGCCCTCGCTGAGGCATCGCCGGCCTTCATCGCCTTGTCGACCTCCCACTAGTGGTGGGCCGGTGGCCACAAGCAAGAGGGGCAGCCCTCTTGTCTGAATGTGGCTTTTTTTTTTTTTTTTTTTTGAAAAAAAGAAAAAGGAAAAATAGAGAAAAATATAAACCAAAAACTAAAATGGAAAATGACAAAATACCTTTTATGTCAGATCCTTTTTTGAACTCTATGGTTACTTTAGTTCCTTATTTAAAACACACTATGTTACTTCAAGTTTTTATTTGAATAAGATTCACTTGAATCTCTTATTTAAGAAAATGAGAGAACTTTAGGCTCTTTTTTGAAATTTTTTCGAAATTCAATTAGGACCTGAAAATTGAAATTAATAGGAATTATCTCCGTTCTCTTTTTTTTTTTCCTTGACCATATAAAAAGGATTATCCGTATGCGAGAGGCCAGGTTCCATGCGAGCTCACTGCGCAGCTTCTGGTGGAGTCGAGCGGCTCACTGAGCATCATCCCCAAGAATATCAATTGACAGATGCAATGGTCGATGCGGTTCTGAGTGCCAAGTATTGAGGGTCTGCTTCTTCTTCGCTCGAAGTGAAGAAAATGGCGGTCTCATCGTCTCCAATCAACTCCCCGCTTCACGCTAACACCGGCAACTTCAACCTGCGCTCGTCGTCGCCTAGGCTCCTCCGGTTCGGCTCCACTTCCAAGCCCACAATTACACAAACTAGCTTCCTCGTTCTCGCTCGCAGTACGCTCTTATACTGTAATCTCGCGTGCATGTCGTTGTCTCTAGAGTGTTTCAGAACGAGGATCTCATGACAATCTTTGCGTTTCGTCCCTTCTCTTTCCTGATGTTATCTATCAGAATCGGGCAGTGGGTTGGCGAGTGAGGACAAGAGAGAGTTGCTCGAACTTATGGTCTCACCCTGATGAGTTCTTGTCCGATCCTTCTCCTAAAAAGGTCTGTGTGTGCGTGCGTGCGCGGAAATGTCGAATGAATACTCGGTGCCGAATAGTGATATGTAGTTATGTGCTGCTTATTTTGTTTTCGCAAATGTCTGAAGACCTCAGCGTGATTCCTGCATTGGATAGAGACGGTATCAAGACCTGACTTTGAATCGATTTGGCTTTGCCTGGTATTCTGTATGTTGCTCAGGCAAGGAGGAGAAAAGATTTGCAAGACCAGGACAAGGCAAAAGAACACAGCAGGAGGATTCTGCACCCCCACGGACCACTCATAAGCTGCTGCAGGTTTAATTTCCTCCATTTTTGCTTTAGCCAGGTTGTGGATTTCTTAATTTATTGGGTGAAAGGGAGCAAATTGACATAATTGATCTATTCTTTGAGAGGCCACGTCATCAGAATAATCTGATGAATGAGACTGAGGAATTTCGGGGTCTTTCTTACAAGCTTGCCATAGCATTCCTTCAAATTATCATGCATTGTACTTCTTTTGGTGGCTTGGATTAAATTGGACCGATTGTATCCTCTCAGAGATGATATGATATGGCCGCTTCTTGAGGGATCATAGATTAGATTTTAAGCCTAATTAGTCGGCATCAAATCTAGTCTTGCCACATAAAAGGGAAAATATGGTTTTAAACAACAGGTACTTGGAGGGACGGCTCGAAGAAAGAAGTTGCTCTCACCAAAGGGAATGGATGTGCGCCCTATGATGGAAGTTGTCAAAGCTGCAGCTTTTTCTATATTACAGGTACTCTCTCCTCTCTCTCTCTCTAGTTCGGTTGTTAAGTGATGAACTCTTATCCCAACTTCTGAAACTTTGTTAGGCAGCCGGTGGCAATCCTGCATCTTTAAGCCTGGTCGTTGGTTGGATTTGTACAGTGGTACAGGATCAGTTGGAATTGAGGCCATCAGCCGAGGTTGTTCTCAGGTACGAAGATTGTACCATAGTTTGCTTTGTCAGCTATAAAACTTGCAAAATTATGGTAGGGGTGAGTTTGTTGAAGATCGAGTTTGATTGAGATTGTGAATCTGCAGAAACGTACTTATGACCAACAGACTGTCATTATCCTCATCCTGGTCGTCATCTTCATCATCTCAGTTATCTGATCTTGTGAGTTTTCAGGTTCACTTTGTTGAGATGGATCCGTGGGTTGTTTCAGATGTCTTACGACCAAACTTAGAATGGACTGGTTTATTGACACTGCGGTTATTCACATGGTCCGTGTGGAAAATTTTTAGAAACGAGCAGAGCAATTTGTAGGTACTCTCTCTCTCTCTCTCTCTCTCTCTCTCTCTCTCTCTCTCTCTCTCTCTCTCTCTCTCTCACGCGCGTGGGTAAGTATTCTCTTTATGCTTTTCACACATACTTTCTCACTGATATTACCATTTATAAATTGTGGCATGCACATAGGTGTTCCATGTATAATAGATCCTTTGGCGAGAACAAGAATCATGATGTCTGTTAGAGGTGGCTGTGGCTTTTGACTTTGTGCTTTGCTTTTAGTTGTGTCTACTTGGGTGGATCTTTGTTTATATCTCCTCATAATTGAGGTGGAGTTTACCGCAACCGCACCATGTATTAACAATTCTCAGACAATAATGAAAGGTGATTAATAAGCTTGAAGAAAGCTCATTCTAATAAATACTACAAAAAAGTCGACTTAGTGAAGGATAGAAAATTTGTGATATTTTTCATTGAAGTAGTTTTCTCACTATTTGGCTGGTGCATTCATTGAGTAATTGCCTGAACGGGTTGGAATCGCACTTGTAGTCCATTTATGTCCATTATATGAAGATTCTCGTGTCTCCAGGTAAAGATGGTCCATTTGACTACGTAAGCATCACACCCCCTTATATGCAAGTTGACTATGGAATATTGATGGACCAAATCTCTAAATCACCATTAGTGGGAGAAGATTCTTTTGTCGTAAGTTGCTTATTCTTACTTTGCTTGAGTTGGGCATAAATTCTTTTCTTTGCACAACCACCTTGGTTCATTCATCTCATCTATCCTTTTTCCTTTTTAGGTGGTGGAATATCCTCTAAAAACACAACATGCTGACTCTTGTGGATGCCTCGTAAAGGTATGTTGTGTCTTTATTGTTAGGCATTCTCTTTCGGTTGCATGCGCTCAAAGCAAACACCAAGAATGTTCCAATGCTACTTTGAATACGGAGTCCATGAAAATTTTTGTCAAGCACTGACAATTTTTGCTAATATGGAGATCTTTCCTATGGAATCCAACTCTTTGTACTTTGCCTCTAAGCCAACAGTATCCTAGGAAGAATGCTAGTTTCTTATTCTTATTTTCATTTCACCACGCTTTACACTTAGTGAAACACTTGCTTATGAACTCATATATATGTTGTCTTTTTTGTGGTGAGGGATCACTTCTTGGTGTATTCCACTCTGGTAAAGCAGAACATTATATCGACAGGGCACATTGTGTTATTGATACAGCATAAAACAACTTCACTAGGTCATACTATGTCAATAAAATCTTTAACCCTGTAGCGATATTTGAAACCAACTGTGTGTTCATATGTTTGCGGTACTTTGGAACTTTGCAGACCCTGTGCTTCACCACTTTCACTGTGCTTTCATCTAATCTGGTAAACTGCTACTTGTAATAGCTTTACAATGTATGGATCTTGTTGTACTCTGAGATGGTTCAAACGTTCCTCAATGCACTTAATCAAGTGACCATGATTCCATGTGAAACAAGATCTCGAAAATATACATTGACAAGCTAGACAGTGCATATTATCTAAGGAATGCTGGGAGCCTGGGACTGCTATTCCAAGTCAAGAAATTAATGTAGCATATCTAACTGCTCCATCTTCCCCTCCCTCATTCCTGTCCTGGTTGGTGTCACCATTCATTGTGATATACTGTGAATTATCAGACTTCTAACGATTGGCGATGAAAGTTCTCATACCTGGCTTGCTGCTTTCACCATTCCAAAATCCATGATTTTGGTAGTGGAAGCTCTCATTCCTGTGCTTGTTGCTGTCATAGTTGCAAAATTCATGACTCTATGAATTGACAACTATGCTATGTTAGAGATGGAAGTTCGTGGAAACTTATGTTTGTGAGGTGGTATTCTGAATATGCAGATAACTGATCGACGCTTTGGCCGACGCATTTGGCAATTTATGGGCCTAAGTGGTCCCAAAAAAGGAGGAAGTCGACTTAACTCTGGCTGATACAGGAAGTGATCCAGTGCTACTTCGTTAGAGCAATACGTGGTTAAGCCCGTTTGCTATCGATGTCTAGAGTGTTCAGAATGCCATGACTGGTATCCTATCACTCTTCCTCTTAATTATTATCACGCTTCAGCAGAGGCACGTTTCAGATGCTAACGGTATTTGCTCGCTCATTGCCCTCTCACATGTAAATTCATTTACGTCATGGTCCTGTAGGAAGATTTAGGGACATAAAGATTTAGTTTCATGTGTTGGCAGTTGAGAAAACAAGTCATGGCACTCTTGGCTGGCTTTCAAAGTGGAGTCTGAGAGGGAAAGTCAAGTCCATGTGCCTTTATCTGATTCTTTAGGGTAGATAGGACTTAGCATCTAGATAATCTTTGTATCACATTACTGAGGAGTTTCTTTATTTTTGCTTGAACTACAGCACTCGGAGGAGAAAAATTGGCTGGGTTTACTTTTCTGGCACGAGTTTAAAGGTCATCGTATTAATAAGCATCGGGTCAAATGCCTAAAAAAAAAAAAAATATGGAATCTCGATGTGGTGATGGTCGTGAGGTTGAAATTCAAAATCCATGGTTTTAGCTTCTAGCTTTTATCCCACAGGCGCCATATATCGATGCTGTGTTATCTCTCTATCTTTCTCTCTCTCTCTCTCTCTGGGGGTTGGAAATATGTAAGAGGGAACCAAATGAAAGTATCCTTCTTTGGGCTACGCGTTTCTTCTTGAAGAAAAGTTTGGTTAAGATCAGGGAAGGCCAGGCGACGCAGTTTTCCTTTCGTTATCCAGGATTCGTAGGAAACTGTCAACAACAAGTGGAAATTTGTGACATTCAGTTTCGATTGCCTTAGTTTGCATACAGGTCCATCCTGTTTGCCATTCTTCAGGAGCGGACGTTTCTTCTTGGAAAGTTTTCGTTAAGATCAAGGAAGGCAGGCGACAGGGCGGTATCTTTTCGTTGTCCAGGATTCATAGGAACTGTCAACAAACAAGTGGAATTTGTGGCATTCGTTTAGGGAAAGAGAAGAAGAAAGAAGCAGGAGAGGAGAGGGGCGAGGAGGAGGGGGGGAGAGCAACAGGAAAGGAGGGGTGACGGCCGGGCGAGCGAGGATAGGCGGGCGGCAGGGCCCAGGGCCGCGGGGACGCCCAGGGGAGAGGAGTGAGCACGCGCAATGCCGTACCCCCGCGGAGGGCAGCCGAGGACACTGCTTGG
>JAGVVM010010313.1:0-17040 GCA_019149425.1 Psidium friedrichsthalianum | reverse complement strand
CCGAACCAAATCACTTATAATGAACACACTTCAATCCTGTATGATTGCTTGATGCCGACCTGAGGAGAGCTGCTATCATCTTTCTAGCAATATCTTCAACTAAATCTTCCGATCCTAGAAAAGCATGACCAAATTCTAGAAAACAACTGAAACAAAAGGTTCATACAAGCACAAAAGCGCATCTTTTACATGATGGAAGCATTATTTGCCTCGATAGGATTTAAAAAGTTTAATGAAATTTATATCTCAAAGAGGCTAATATTCTAATGATTTGTCTCCGCAGTCATCAAGATGGGCATAGATGTCTAATAGGCGCACAAAATTGATTTGCCTACAAGCAGCAAAAACAGCACTAGTTGAAGAAGGGAACAAAAAAAATTTCTGACATGATTCTTTGGATGGAAGGAAGCAAAAAAAAAATTTCAAAGGAGGATCCAAGTTCACAGCAATTCACCTATTCAATGCGAAACACCTGGTCGTTAATCAACATCTCAATTTCTCTCGTCCATTTGTGGGTAAAGCACCATCGATTGTATTCATTCATATGACCATGTGGCAACAGTAAATAACAAGGACTAGCTGGTTTTTCCATTCACAAAGGCAACCAGCAACACAGGGGAAATGCCACTAGTGAAAAAGGATAGAGTGAAAAGGAAAACATAGTGTTCCGTCAACAAGTCAAGACAAATTCAACCTGATCAAGGGCAGGGCAATGAGGCAATGTCAATTCAAATAACAATAATCAAATTTGATACGTTTGGACTCATTTAAACTACCCTAGAAAGTTTTCGTAGCTTCCCCTCGCTTCCCAGAGGTAGGTTTTCAGAGTAGCTGGGGCGGTTACTATAAAGCTCATTCATTCCCACAAAATTTATCAGCAACATAGCTCCGCAAATTTAATCAGCAACATGTTTTCTTAGCCTTCTACTTCCCAGAGAAGGGTTTTCAGATGCTGGGGGGGTGCTTTAAGCTCATTCATTTTCCACAAATTATCAGCAACATAGTACATGCAAAGTAATCAAAAGGTAGTACTTCCAAGTACAAGACATGGTCCAATAAACCCCAAAAAGACCACAAAAAAAAAAAAAAATTTCAACGGGAAGGGCAATGTGGGCTCCATTATTAAATTGACCACAACTCACTGACTTGAGCTCCTACCCCGCATTATCTCTGAGTACCAACCAACAAGCACCCAATTGGGAAGGAGGTTGTGGGGGAGAAGAACCCAACTCGTCTTCTAGGACAAAATGGAGCATCCCCCCCCCCCCCCCCCCCCCGGCCCCCGACAAACGAACCAAAAGCAGAACCGATTCGTATTCTAAAGAGAGAAAGGCAAAGTTTTGTCTGTGAATTTCGCGAACAAGAAGCAAATCCGTACGTACCATCAGAGAGGGGAGACAGAGAGATGCTGACCTTTCTGGTCGAAGGAGAACGATCCGGCATTGGGAAATGTGGCACACAGGGGACCCAATTGTGCCTTTTCGCTTTTCTGTTACTGCCTGTGGAGCTGAGGCTCTGGGAATAATGGTGGGACCTTGCCTCTGTTCTCCATGGAAGTAGGGCCTGTGGTTCAGCATTTGGACAAAAGGACTTTGAAAATGCAAATACCTTTGAGCTAAAAGGATTGGCGAAATGCAATATTGTTTGGCTAAAACTATAATTAAAAAGGTGCATTTGGATAGCAACTTTGAACGTCAAAATGCTGTTGGTTAAAAACTACCTTTGTAAATGATTGATTTTTTAATATTTTTAATTATTTCAAATATTTTTTATTTTTCGAAAAAAAATATTATTGTTATTTTAATTAATTTCTTTAATATATTATAAATTAATTATTTCTATTTTTTATATTATTTCCAATTTTATTTTTCCAATGTTTTTTTAAATTTTTAATTACTTTCTTTTTAATTATATTTTATTTTTAAATGAATTTGAATTTTTTTTAATTTTTTTAATTAATTTAAATTTTTTTTATTTAGAAAAAAGTATTAATGGTATTTAATTACTTTATTTAATATATTATATTTTAATTATTTCTATTTATTTTCCAAATTTTTTAAATTTTTTAATTACTTTCTTAATTATATTTTATTCTATTATTTCTATTTTTAAATTTTATTTTATTTTATTTTTCAAATTTTAAATTTTTAAGTACTTTCTTAATTATATTATATTTTATTTTTTCTATTTTTTTAATTATTTTATTTTCCAATTTTTAAATTTTTAAAGTTCTTTATTTAATTAAAAATTAATTTTTAATTAATTTTATTTTTATATTGTATTATTTTTATTATTATTAGGATTTTTAAATTTTATTATTTTATTTTATTTTAAAAAATATTTTATTTAATTAATTATTTTCATTATTTCTATTTTAATTATTTTCATTTTATTTTTATTTTTTATTTTTCGAAAATACTATTTTATTTTAATTATTTATGTAAGTTACTTTCTTAAAAGAAAAAATAAAAAAGAAAATAAAAGATTTAAAAATAAAGAATAAAAAACCTGTAGTAGCATTTCGAAAATGCAACTTCCCAAAGTACCTCAAGAGGTACTTTGGGCTAAAGGCCTTGGAGGAGCATTTGAGATGCAATTGCATCTCCCAAAGTGAGTCAAAAATTGCCAAACACCATTTGCATCTTGGCACAAAGGGTTCACTTTAGAGCCCAAAGCTCATTTCAATGCGAACCAAACAGGATTTGGGTTTGGGGCTTGGGCATATGCAACCATTGACTAACGATTGGATCAGTTGGGGCTTAGGCCTATGAACAGTAGAACGAGATGGAAATGGAACAAAAGAATGGAATAGAAACAGAGTGAGACAATTAAATTCATATATCGAACTGTGTCGAGGAAAACAACGGGTGAATCTACTAATATGAGCGTCGAGTATCAAATCCAACCATAAAAATATGTGGAGGAGAGAGTGAGAGTACCTTAGAAGTGAAGTATCAAATCTGGATCTTTCATGATTGAGAAGATATTGAATTTAACCTCGACAATATGATCAGTTTGAGAGAGGAAAGAAACCGGTTGCAAGGGACCTTCGCCCTTTTGGTTTCCCTGCAATAGACAAAATTGCCAACATGATACGAGACAAGATCATTCAAGAAAATTAATTATTATTATTATTATTATTATTATTATTTAGAGGATGGAAAAAGCTTAGTTTTTTTTTGGTCGAAAATGGAAAAATCTTAGTTGATTAGTTCGTGAATGTGGTCTAGAATGTTAGCATATTTGTCATTATTTGTTTGCTTATTTTGGTATTATCCCATCTTAGGAGTTACCAGGGAATTATCAAAGAAGTCCTAAACCTATTGCATATATGTCAATTTAGTCATAAGCATATCAATTTGGCAATTTAGTCATCATTTACCATGTAGTCTTTTCGGCTAATTTTGGCTAGAATTCGTTTACGTGGACGATGTTTTTGTTATTAGCTTTTCTGTTTTTTATTATTATTTATTCTTGTCTTTTCTTTTCCTTTTTATGTTTTTTTTCCTCACTGCAGCCGATGTGTGACAGCTAATTTTCGACAAATGAATTTATAAGTGGAATAGTAATTGTCGGGCTTGAATTATTAGAGACTACGAATGGGATGATTATTATATTTGGTGCAGCGGGTTATTAGCTTATTGATGCATTTTAGGCGTGGCAATTTTAAGGGGCCGTGTTGAAATTTTTATCGAAGGTTAGAGTACGAAAATTGGTCCCAACGCAAATTTGATTCACGGTTGAAACCGCGAAACCACCTTGATTAGCCCACCCATGCTACCGCACCACCCACTTACCGTCCCACATGTTCCCCATGCCATCTCACCTTTTCCCCTCAGGCCACCTTACTCTGCCTATCCCCCTCTTATTTTCCTTTCGATGGAAGAAGGATGCAGCTCCCTTACTTCCCACCTTTTCTCTTCTTCCTCTTCTTCCTTTTTATTTTTACTTCGGCGACTCCGCCGAAGAGCTCCTCCCCCTCTCATGTTTGAGCCGGCGACGCCACCGTTTGATGACGGTGAGTTCTCGAGGCCCGCTCTCAATCGAAGCTCCTTGCTCCTTCGATCTTAGTTCACCCTCTCATCCTCTCAGTGGCCGCGGTGTGAAGAGTAACGGGGAGCTTCACGGTGAAGGTTGTGTGAGGAATCGAGGCAGGCTAAGCTAGAGGTCACGGTGGTTCGAATTCGTGGTGATCGTCTTCGCGTGGCCATGGAATGGAGGCAATTTCATGGTCATTCTAGCGCACGTGAAAGTTAACCCTTCGATTGTTTGGTTGGTTGATCCTCTTGCATGTGTTTCCATTTGCTTGATTGGCACCTTTGGATGGCAGGTTTATGGAATTCATGAGTGGATCGTTGAATTTAGGTGGCGGATCTTTGAATTCGGTACGAGTAGTAGAGATCGAAGGAGGTTCGGTTAGGGTTTGTGGTACTGTCGCGCCTCCGCGGCCGCGATCTCGCGTCAGAGCCATGGCGTCCCAGGTTCACCACGTATACTATCGGCTTGACGTTTTAAATTTTAAAAGAGATAACAAACAAAAAATAAAAGCACAGTACTTCACTTATCTATGGCCACAAGCGTTGGGTTCATTTTACATATATCTGGGAAATACGTTGGGTGGCATCAAAAAAATCACCAAGGGCCCTATCCACTATACAAAAAAATTGAGGACTGCAGTCTCAACCAAAAGACTCCCATGAAAAGTGGATAGGCGCTCCGCCATGCTACTTACCTAAAAAAAATTTCAACAACAAGGAGTGAGATAAAAATCTCAGTAAGTTAAATCCCTAATTCGTCCACTTGTCAATCAATGAAACAACAGACAACGGGGATCCAAGTGACTTAATGTTCATCTTGCATCACAATAAAATGAGTAAAGCAATATAGTATACTACAATGCAAATCGATCAGGGTCATTTCCACGTAACTAGAGGAGGTGTATTTTCATAGATTAATTCACTTGACTTTGGACAACTTCGTATTGTCTCATTCCGCCTCCGAGACCAACTCCGTCACACAGCAGAGTCACCCAGGCACACAGCAGGGTCTTCCCATAAACTCCATGGGGTTATATATATATGAGCACAAAGCTCAATCCACGAATCTTATACGTTATATACGTATGACATGCAAGGCCATGTTCACATTAAGCCAATATTAAGTTCCCCAGTCCATTCGACGTAGTCATTTTAACGCTACTCACTCGTATGTCTCAAAGTAACAAGTTAAAAGTCAAGAAATTAACAAACACATACTAAACGATTTTATTTAGAGAACAATCAACTGAGAATTTCATCGCTTACTTCTAGCCTACCCTTAGAGCCTCTCGGCTACCCACCACACATTCGCAAGTTAACACCCTACCTATCGAACTAAACTATTGACTCAGTCAACTATCTCGTTGCGGTGTCAAGATCGAGTCTTCCTCAAATATCGACCTAATATTCGTGTTTCACACGCATTTTAAGATCGTCTAGTGGAATTTCTCCACCTACTCGGCGGATAAGAAAATTCCGCGACTAAGACCATAGATCTTTAGACTTTGATCATCAAGCAATAAAACCTCACCAATAAGGCCTAACACCAGTTCTAACTTAATTACTGGAACAGCTGCCCTCTTACTAATCCTTATGCTCGCCACTTACTACAAAACTAGTCCCTAATTCCACATATCAAATAGTGACAGAAAGTTGATATCACTAACTAGCCTTTTTGTCTTTCTTTACCACCACGATATTGCACCTCTCCATCTCAAATTTCTCAGCCCATTGTTAGTTTAACTTATACATCCAACTCCATAAAAAAAAAAGTGCCCCGCGATGGACCTAGTTTTCCTTTCACTATCTCGGTTCTACGCATCACCACCTTCGTCCTACGTGCCCGAGGTGGAGGTTCTTCACTCCCGCTGGCCAGCTATAACCCAAGTAACCATAGACGCGCCTCCGACGTTCTCTCCCTCACGAGGAGGAAAACTAACATATTAACAGACCAACTACAGCCACCCTCCCCTGTCCTACGCTCTCCCAACCTACCGTAACTGTAGCACTTCACCACGACATCAGGATAATAGCTTCAATTAATCATCATTTCCTCGACGCTCAACCGGCGACGACAATTCACTTTCTCTCTTCCTCTCTCTCAGTCCACCCTTTTCAGAGATCACCGACTAACTAGCGGACAATTTAGTGAACTTAACTCACCTTTGACTCAGCTGTGACTCCCTTAGCTCATTAGTTGTCGGATAATCCCTTCTGGCGTCGACGAGATGAAGCGGCCTGACGCATGGTGAAGTGGGTTTTCTTCGGTTCTCCGTTTTCCCTCTGTTCTAGGGTTTTTTTTTTTTTTTCCTTTTCCTTCCGATGTCCACGAAGAACCCAGAATAAAAGAGGGGAGGATTCTAGAGTTGCTGTAACCCAGAAAGTCTTCTCAGCAAAAGAATATTTTTTTAGTCTTCCTCTAGTGGTCTTGCCTTGGTCCTCACGTGGGCCATTTTTAAAAAGAGAAGATATTGGCTCATTATGCTTATTTATAATAGGAGTTACTACTTGGGCCCTTGTCCACGAAAATTTTGCAAGCCGATTCAAATCCCTAAAGCCATAAAATTTTATTTTCAATCGAGTCGAGAATTTAAATGGTTGGGCCCAATCGATTTCTCAACTACCATCTGTTATATAGCCCACCGCGCTCAATGACCTCGTCCAAATTGAATCCGAATTTGTCCGGCCCCAATTTAGTTTTCTAATCCATTTTGTTTATTTCTCGATAATTTAGAATTATTAAAATGGGGCATTACAGTACATCGAAGGGACTTGTGTGTCTTGCTTTTGAGTACAGACCGTCCTTGTGGTCTTGCGTTCGCCGGGGACTGCGTTTAATTGTGCACGATGGGTGACGGGTGATGATGGGAAGTACCCAAAAAGTTCAGACTTGAGGCATTTAACAGCACGAAAGACCATGAGTTTGTCTTGTATGTCTCAGAAGCGAGATTGATGAAGTGCAAAGGACGTTGGGCCAGTAGAATTTGAGGTTCATTGGGCAAGACGCCGGTGGATGGTGAACGTGTCCACGCGAGAAGGTGGGAGGTAGTTTCACGGAGAGCGTGGTCGATCTCGATGACTGCTTGTTGTGCTTCTTGCTTGGTGGGTCTGCGTTATTGTCGATTTGATTGTTTTTGCTTGCCCTGTTATGATTGAAATGTGTTGCCCGCTTGCTGCACGATGGATAGGCCGTTCATCGGATTGTTCGATTTATACTCGCGGAGCCTTGAGTTTGCTCTTGTGGACTTAAAATTTTTCAGATTTAGCCAACCAATGACGGTAGCGTCAAGGAGTAGCCATGGATGTTGGTGATGAAGGTGCAGCTTGCCGATGGTGTCGTTGGATTGGGAGTAGTTCTTGTTGCCTTATAAATCCCCCCAGTGATCCTTGAACTTATGTAAGGAACCGTCTATGAAAATATATGTAGATGTATATAAACTCCGTATTTTGTGAGTCTGCTGATCGAGATCCATGTGTCTATAATGGTTAGTGAACCCTATGAAGCCGTACTCTTTAGGCATACCTACCTTATTTCTTGATTGCATTTGTAAGATAGGCATCGTTGCTTGACTTTAGCTTCTGCATGCGCCACTATAATACGTAATATTGGGTTAAGAATAGCTTGTTACACGACGAGGGCCGTAAGATCTCGCCCTAGGCTGTCTTGTCTAGATCTGGGTGAGACCAGCCTCACCATACATCATCGGCCGCTAGCAGGGCCGCCTTTGCCCATCGCTGCAATGGCTTAGCCCAGATTTGGGCGAGGATCGCAATTGCCTCCAACGGCTAGCGAGGCCCAGCAATCTCTCTAGCCACAGCAGGAAAAAGAAAGAAAGAAAAGAAAAGGAAATAGAAAATAAAATAAATAAGAACTAATTTAGAGAAAAAAATTGAAAAAAATTGTTCGCATTAGCTCCGGTCGTGCCACGTTGAACTGTTGTCATCTACATTAGCAATTTCCAGCTAAATCGATCGAAAGGACTAAATCGACAGATCATCAAAATGTTTAAGGCTAAACTTACGAATTTCTTTGATAATTTCTCCTAGGAGTTACTCTACGTATGTATGGAATAATTAATTAACACGATAGTCATATATTCTATCACAATGATTGCCATAGCAAGGACGCCATTGGCGGTACGGTGTCCAAGCGATAAATGGAAAGAGGGAGTAGAGAGGGACGACGAGAGGGAGAAAAGTGGGACCCACGAAAAAAAGGAAAGAAGAAAATAAATGGGACGCCCCACGCCCAAAGAGGAAAATCCTTTGAAAAGGCGGGGCCCACAAAAGTCAATAATATTGTCAAAACTATAGGAGCGCGTTTTAGCGAAACAAGCGTGGAAAAAGTGTGGCCCTAGAGTTGTTAGAAAAGCATATAGAGTACACACCAAATTCCTTGGCAATCTCATTCATGCCATTAGAAAATGACACATTTGTGCGTTTTCTCACATATAAAACACCATAAAAATGTCGACAGAAAAAAACATCATAAAAATCACCAAAAAAGGTCGAATTTTTTTTTTTAATTGTGTCGATTCAGTTATAATATTTTTTTTTTGCCCACTTGAGTCTTAAGACTTTTGTATTTGTACCGATTCAGTTCATCCAGCTAATTTCGAATTGAAATTGCTGACGTAGGCACTGGCCATCCTACGTGACACGGTCGGGGTTGACATGGATTATTCTCTGGCCAAATAAAAAGATTACACATATATTGTTCTCAAGATGCGAAAATATTCTTAATAACCAAAAAAAAAAAATAGGAATATAAATTTGACTCCATATTGAATCAACGCTTGTGGTGTCGGCTTCGCAAAAAAAAAAATGAAGAAAATCCGCTTCGATCGAACTTTCGAACGTAAAGATATACTGCAAATACTCGTCTGAATTCAGAATTAAGTCGATTATATCTACCGATCGAATGTATTCTCCACAAATATCATAAAGAACTAAATGGTTTTGCGATTGCTAGATCCAGAATACGCAAGTTTGAGAAGAAAAAAGCAAAGAGCATTTGGTCCAGATATGTGCCTCTTCGCCTTCGACAGAAAGTTCAAAATCCCAACTTTTTTTTCCTGAGCCACAAGTAATCTTTTCTCTCATGCCCAGATTTTTCCCCCTCGAACTTTTCCCTTTAAAAACTGGATGCTTCGTTTTTTAAACCGGAGACTTGTACGGCTCATGTATTTTTAAGGTTCCGACAGCAGTCCAAGTCAACGCGGTGGTTCCAACCCCGCGAACCCATCCCCGCCAAATCCGAAATCTAGATGCACTTTACATTTACGGAGATATATCACGAGGAAACACAAATTTAACTTTCTCTTATTTTTAATTCATCTACCTCGTTACGTCACCAAAAATGTGATTTTTTTTTCCCTCATGGGTGTGTTTGGATCCCCTAACATAATGTTAGGGGTGACATTATCCAATCTGAGCCATCCAATTCAAAATGGACGGCTCAGATTGATCCACATCATCTTTGTAAAAGAAGGAAAATTTTTCGGCGGGAATTTTAAAATATTGAATCGATCAATCTGGGCCGTCCATTTTTGAATTGGACTGCCCAGATCTCTTATGTCATCCCTGACATAGTTGCACTATGTCAGGGATCCGGATCCCTCATGGGTATCACTTAAAAGAACCTCTTTTATCTGCTGTTCATCGATATAGTCTTTGAGGCTCCGTAAACCTAGCGAAGCAGGGACCGATGCCGCACTCGACTGCCGCAATAGCCTGGCGAAGATTGTCCATGGGCAAAGGTGGCGCTTGGCTTCCATGGTCGTATACTTCACTAGGGCGAAAAGGTCGCTTTTGGTGTCAAAAATTATGTACGACGCTCATTTTAGTACTAAAACTTTCACAACGATCACTTAAGTATTAATTTTTTTTGAAAAATAATTACCTAAACGCCAAATTTTTTGAAAAACGATCGTTTCAATGCCAAAATTTACAAAATGATCACTTAAATATCAATTTTTTTGAAAAACGATAACTTTAGTGTCAATTCTGGGTCATCGGATGTGGCACTAAAGCAAACGTTTTTGAAAAACGATAACTTTAGTGTCAATTCTGGGTCATCGGATGTGGCACTAAAGCAAACGTTTTTCAAAAAAATTAACACTTAAGTGATCGTTTTTTTATTAATAAATTGACACTTAAGTGATCGTTTTTCAAAAAATTGCACGCAAGTGATCATTTTGAAAGTTTTTGAACATTAAAGTGATCATTTTAAAAATTTTAGAACTAAATGAGCCCGTATATAACTTTTGATACTAAAAGTATCCTTCTTCTCTTTACTCAATCACCACGGGTCTCCGACCCAAAAAAAGAAAAATCACAACAGGTCCTCGGAAGGAAGAGGGACCCATTGCTTCCGATCTTCGCGGGCGGGGATAAGGTTGTACAGGAAGCTACACTGAACTTTCCAAGGAACTTTACGCAGTGGGAAAACTCTCATCATGCTGCTATATAACATATCAAAACCATTCAAACCAAATACATCCGTTCAACCCATGTCAATCAGTGTTTTCTCTCCCTCAGACTCATCTTCATCCAGGCAGGTTCTTTTTGTCTCCTCTCTCTGTTGTTAATCCATGTCGTCGCTGAGGCTTCGTAAACCTAGCGAAGCAGCAGGTGATGCCGTGCACGACCGCTGCGATAGCTTGACAAGGATCATCCTCAGGCGAAGATGGCGCTTGGCTTTCACGGTCATATACTTCACGAGGGCTCTCGAATCTCTGTCCAAACGAGTTTCCAGCAAGAAGACGGATCTTCTGTGTTCGCTGTCTTACGTTGCCGTCGATGTCGGCGTCGAAAGCAATGTTGAACCATGTGAAGGAGGAGGAGATTGCCCTTCCCTTCGAGAAGTAGACCCGAAGATCCTGAGTAACCTGGTAAGAGAGAGAAGGTTAGAATCTCTAGCTCAACTTGGTGGCATAAAACAAATAGCTTCGATTCTCATGACGAATCTCGACAATGGCTTGAGCGGGGACGAACTCGACCTCATGCAGCGTACTAATGTTTTCGGTGTGAATAAGTACAATAAGCCGCCGGCAAAGAACTTTCTCAGTTTTGTGCTTGATGCATTCAAAAACATGACCATAATCGTTCTCATAGTATGCGTTGTTCTCTCTTTAGTATTCGGTATCAAACAACACGGCCTTAGAGAAGGTTGGTATGATGGTGGGAGTAAAATTATCGCCTTCTTTCTGGTCATCGTCGTCTCTGCTCTCAGCAACTGTAAGCAAGGAAGGCAGTTCCAGAAACTTTCAAAAGAAAGCAGCGACATAAGAGTGGAGGTTGTGAGAGAAGGCAGGAGGCAACCGATCTCCATATTTGATGTCGTCGTAGGCGATGTCATGTTTCTGAAGAGTGGCGACCAGGTTCCGGCTGATGGGTTGTTTGTGGATGGCCATTCCCTGAAGGTTGACGAGTTTAGCATGACTGGTGAAAGTGATCACGTCGAAATCTACAGCGAGAAGCCTTTCTTGCTCTCCGGCACCAAAGTGATAGACGGCTACGGCCGAATGATGGCCGTTTCTGTCGGCATGAACACTGCGTGGGGCGAGATGATGAGCTCCGTGAGCCGTGACTTAGATGAAGAGACCCCGCTCCAAGCCCGTCTAAACAAGGTGACTTCCTTCATTGGGAAGGTCGAGCTGTTGGTGGCCGTACTGGAACTTCTCGTCTTGCTGATCCGCTACTTCACCGGACACACCCAAGATGAGGCCGGACACACAGAATTCACCAGCGGGAAGACAAAGTCGGGGATGTGATGGACGCGGCCGCGCGCATAGTTGCTGCGGCAGTGACCATTGTGGTGGTGGTGGCTATACCTGAGGGCTTACCTTTGGCCGTCACTTTGACACTGGCCCACTCCATGAAGCGCATGATGGGCGACAACGCCATGGTCCGCAAGATCTCTGCCTGTGAAACCATGGGTTCGGCCACAACGATCTGCGCGGATAAAACCGGGACTCTCACGTTAAACGAGATGAGCGTCACGGAGTTTTGGATGGGAAAAGAACATGCGAGTGTAGATGCATCCAGAGAAATAGCAGGCAGCATCCTCGAAGTCCTACTACAAGGAATCGGTTTGAACACGACAGGTACTGTCTACCTGCAACCTTCTGCATCTGTTCCTGAAATTTTAGGCAGCCCGACTGAGAAGGCGATACTTTTTTGGGCTGTGTCCAAATTGGCCATGAGGATGGATGAACTGAAGCAAGAATGGGAGATAATCCAAGTCGAGGCCTTCAATTCTGAGAAAAAGAGAAGCGGGGTCGCTGTGAGGAGGAGAGGAGAGCAGGTCGTTCACATGCACTGGAAGGGAGCTGCTGAGATGATCTTGGCATTGTGTTCAGATTATTATAGCCAAAGCGGGACGGTGAACGTCATGACTGATGAAGCAAGGTCCGAGTTCGGGACAATCATAAAAAATATGGCGGACAAAAGTCTGCGCTGCATCGCATTCGCCTACAAAAAGTTCGATGGGTCACTTGCTCAAGTTCATGGGAGACTCGAGGAGGATGGACTTACATTGTTGGGGATAGTGGGGATAGAGGACCCATGCAGACCAGGCGTCCGAAGGGCAGTGGCGTCTTGTAGAAGCGCTGGGGTGAGCGTCAAGATGATCACTGGAGACAACGTGCACACTGCAAGAGCCATAGCCTTGGAATGTGGGATATTTAATCCGGACAAAGATCTCGAACACGAAGCCATAGTAGAGGGCGTTCAGTTTCGCAACTACTTGCCCGGACAGAGAACGGCAGCAATCGAGAAAATCCGGGTAATGGCTAGATCATCCCCATCTGACAAGCTTTTGATGGTGCAGTGCTTGAAGCAGAAAGGGCATGTGGTGGCAGTCACTGGCGACGGCACGAATGACGCGCCAGCCCTAAAAGAAGCGGATATCGGGCTCTCCATGGGCATCCAAGGCACTGAGGTTGCAAAGGAGAGCTCAGATATTGTCATCCTGGATGATAATTTTGCCTCTGTGGTGACTGTGCTGAGGTGGGGGCGGTGCGTCTACAACAACATTCAAAAGTTCATCCAGTTTCAGCTCGCCGGGAATGTGGCCGCCCTCGTCATCAACGTCGTTGCCGCGGTCTCTTCCGGCAATGTCCCCTTGACGGCAGTCCTGCTTCTTTGGGTGAACTTGATTATGGTCACCCTGGGAGCTTTGGCATTGGCGACAGAGCAACCCACAAATGATCTCATGCTAAAGCCGCCTGTTGGAATAACCGAGCCGCTTATAAACAGAGTCATGTGGAGGAATCTCGCATCTCAGGCCTTGTACCAAGTTATCATCCTCCTCACCCTACAATTCAAGGGGAGTTCCATTTTCGGAGTGGGCACGAAAGTGAGGGACACCATATTTTTCAACTGCTTCGTCCTCT
Source organism: Psidium friedrichsthalianum (assembly GCA_019149425.1). Taxonomy (NCBI): domain Eukaryota; kingdom Viridiplantae; phylum Streptophyta; class Magnoliopsida; order Myrtales; family Myrtaceae; genus Psidium; species Psidium friedrichsthalianum. The sequence goes on along the minus strand of JAGVVM010010313.1, from coordinate 3,605 downwards.
GCCAGGTCTTCAACGAATTTAACGCCAGGAAGCTGGAGGACAAAAAATGTATTCAAAGGGATACATAAGAACAAGTTGTCCTTGGGAAATCCTTAGCATGGCGATAATTCTTCAGGTGGCTATGGTCGAGTTTCTGAAGAGGTTTGCCAACACTGAGAGGCTGGACTGGGGACAATGGGGTGCTTGCATCGGACTCGCAGCTTTGTCTTGGCCGATCGGTTGGCTTGTTAAGTTCATTCCAGTCTCGTGCAAAGAGTTGTTCTTTTCCCGCGGAGAAGAAGCGTCCTGAACCAAGCATAATGTTAAACTCTAGAGATTAGTCTATTCTTGTAAATAAATTTCAAGCGATAACAATGGTTAGGGCTCAGGACAATGTTTTTTTTAATTCTAGATTTTATCCATGGTAAGTACCTGCCTAGATGATGTCGCAAATTACGGTTGGCCACGGAATCAAATCAATAGTTCATTGTCATCCATATTTCATCAACCCCAATACTTTGGTTCTTCTTGCTACGCTGCTGTTGAGTTTAAATGATTTCACGAATGAGGTTATTAATCAAGTGCTCACGCCACATGCCTGTCTTAACATTCATCTAATGAACTAGCATTCAAAAAGTTTTCTTGCAGTAAACCCAAAAAACTGAGTTATGCCTCAAGTTCATGCAAGGGTTGCCTTTTCGATTCTTTCCTCACATCGTCTCTCTCCTTCTCTATATTAACAAAAAGGGCATGGGCCCGCCCGACTAAATAAATTTTATTTAATGCAAATGGAGGGACGACTAAATAATATGACATGATTTTTTTTAAATGAAAGGAAGAAAAGAAATTCGCCCAGGACGATGCCAAAAGGCTAAAATTTAAAATTTTCGACGATGAATGTCAAATCTGGGGGCTCCATTATTAAATTGATCAGACTTCACTGATTTGAGCTTGTATTCCAACGTTATCCCACGTTCCCACCAACTAGCACAAATGGGGGCAGAGAGAGAGAACCCAACTCGCCTGCTTAAACGATGAACCACCAAAACCCACCCCCACGTGGCCTCCCCCCCTCCCCCAACAACCCGCCCCCCCAAACAAAGAAAAAAAAAAAGAAAGAGAGGAGTAAGAACGGGACACGTCTTCTGATTTCGGGTTGGCGAGGGGGACCCAATTGCGAGATCCTCTGGATTTCATAAATTTTATTTTTTTTAAAAAATTATCAACGCCTTCGAAATTAAACTCGAATCCTATTTATCTAAGCCCTTAGGACTTCATTTGGTTTTATGATGCGATTTATCGATGCGATTTATTCCTTGACTGTGCACTTAATTTCATTGATTGTACTTTGCCTAGGTTTAGGTACTTTAAACTTAGTCTAGATTTTCAAAATTTGAAAAAAAGACAAAAATAACCTACATGAACACTTAACATTGGCTCACCTCATAGGTTTAAAAATGAATTAAAAATTTGCATGAAACACGTATAGAAAATACTCAATTTCGATGCCGAAAGGGTGTCGATGGAAACACCAATGTAACCTAGTCCTCAGACCCTAGATTTTTCCGATTGCGTAGAATCGAACGGTTTCTCCCGATCGCTCAGTAAGGTTTTTGGTCTACTTTTCTCAGAGACTGGTGGAGTCACCATTTGCGTGTACACATACACATGCCACCGATTGCACAAAGTTCAAATCCGATATTCCCTTTTTGTCATTAGATATAAGCTTGGGAGGACTTGAGCTAATCTGAAATCACACACTAATATAACATGGTCTTTCGTTTTTTAAGCTTAAAATGGCTCGTTATGGACACGTTAATTAGATGCATGGAATAGCATGAAAAAATTGTTATATGCAATAGGCAATATGTTTTACAGAGAATCCATATGAATTAATCTTCAATTAATTCGAAATATAGGATGAAATTTCACAAAGTAACTACGTAATTATTTGACTTAAATGATAAGAATTAGCAACATAAATTATTCTCATGAACAAAAATTTTGTGCAGTTATCAGACGCGTTTCTGTTTTAGGAACAAAAATTTTGGGCAGTTACCAAATGCGTTCTGATTTTCTAAGACTTATCTAGGAAACAGAATCAGAAAATTCATTTTAATCAGAATCACTTTTTCGAATCAGAATGAATGCCATACAGGCTCTAAGCATTATCGTTACCATTATAGTTAGCTTTAACATTCACATCTTCCAATCTCAACTATTGTTTTAAATCGGAAAAGACTTGCATCATACATATGAAAATTGTTGGCGGATATATATATATATATTATTATATATATATATATATAATTATTGGTAAGGTAAGAAATTGTTGGCGGATATTGATCACATTTGTGATGAACTTTAGATGCTTTGGTTTAATAAATTAGGAATAATGACACAAACAGTTCTTGAATTATGGCCTGATATACAATGTGGTTCATGAATTTCAGTTATTGACCATATCTGCAATGAACTTTAAATGCTTTGGTCTAATAAATTAGGGATAATGACACAAACGGTTCTTGAACTATGGCCTAATATGCATTGAGATCCATGAATTTTCAATTGGTTCATTGCGGTCATTGAACTTTAGTCCAAGTGCAACGTCGTGATCCCTGAATTTTTAATACATGTTCAATTTAATCTTTGGATTATATGTAAAATGTCCAATATTGTTCCTGAATTCGAATTAATGAAAGAAAATCATTAAACATTTTCATACAGCTCAGGGACTTGGGACATATTGAACATATTAAAAGTTTAGGAATCAGAATCATTTATACCATTATTCCAATAAATTACTCACGTCATCTAAGTCGAGAAAATTCGTGTCGTCCCATGAATGATCAAACCTGTTTTAAAGTCGAGAAAATTCGTGTCGTCGAAGTGACGTTCGGTGGGAGAAAACGACCACAGAAAAAAAATACTTCGGACTTCAGAATAAGTTGTTGTGCGAGACCTAACAGGGGTTCACAACGTCTAAGCTTCTCTCTCTCTTCTCTCTCGATGAATATGAAACCAAGGAGAGGGGAGGTGTTAACTAAAGAGCAGATTGATGAGTTCCAAGAAGCGTTTTGTTTGCTAGACATGGATGGAGATGGTAACTCTTCGTTTTTCGTTTTATAACTCGTATCGTTCTTTCAATATACATTATACATGGTCTAGTTCTTCATGGGATGCACACACACGGTTCTGAGTGTTAGTTTCCGGGTATAAAATTGTATGTCGCGCCGTTAAAGATCGACCGACGCTATGGGAGCACGGTTTTTGCCCTTTTTCCATGGCTGTGGAGCCTTGGTACTAACAGATGATCGTGTGTTCATTACATGAGAAGGCAACAACTGCTTCTGCCTTTAGTGATCTCAGCATGCAACTGTCTGAAACTATGCTCGATTCAATTTTTCAGTGTAGAAACTGATTTTATATGGGGATAAACTTTAGGTTTCCTCATTGAACAATACCAAATTTATGTACTTTGAAATTAATGTAGCATCTATTGATTGTTTGAGGTTAATTTCATTATCTGGGCTCATAACATAATAAATAGTCTCGGATGAAATTACACATTGATTTTGACTCCGCGTCAATCACAAGACTAAACACTAGAATCTCATGATCCCACA